>VZRV01009350.1:1600195-1625117 GCA_013398115.1 Falcunculus frontatus
AACAAACAGAATGCCCAAAGGGGAAAAAAAAAAAAAAAGGGTAAATAAATGCTAGATATTAAGCTGCCAGACCTCATCCCCCGCCACACACACACACACACACACACACACACAGAGGGAAAAAAACCCCAGAATTCCAAGGAAAAAAATACCGGCTCACGCCACGCGGTAGAGGATGGCGCCGGCATCGGTCTCAGGAAAACAAGCAGGAGCTTCACACAGCAGTTCGGGCAACCAGATGAAAACCTGGCTACTCTCTGGCATTGTCCTCCTCTCCACAGCAGGTGAGACAGGTGGGCTTGGTGTGCCTTCTCTCCTGGGCTCGGCTTTCCCGAGGTTTGGGGCCGAGACAGAGCCCCTCTTTCCCGCCGGTCCTGACCGACCCCTCTCCCACAGGGGGTTTTCTCTGCTCTGGGACTAAACAAGCTGTCCAGTTCACCTCGAAAGATTGCCCAAGGATTGCTGCTGCAGCTCCTCCTAGGCCAGGGAAGGGATAGACTTCTTGCCTGGGCTGACTAAACCAAGCCAGCCAAGCAAACCCCAGAGCGCCCCGCACTCCGGACGCCTGGGGAGCGAGGCTTTGGAAAAGCGCACCAAGGAGCCCGAGGCTCCTCCCTGCCCCGGACCCACCTCAAAGGTACCGCAACCATCTGTGGGCATAAAGCAGAGAATCAGGGAATCCTGTCGTCATAAATCACCCCAAGATATGCAGACAATACATCTAATTTATGTTAGATGCTAATTGCTGTAACTAAAATTTCATTTGTTAAAAAAAATTGCACCAGAAAGTGCACAGGTGATTAACTTTTCCCCTTGTATGACGAATAGTTAAAGCAACCTTGTCCCTCAGTTAATTTGTGCATTAAGGACTCTTCAGACATAATTTGCTGCCTGTTCTCATTTATGTGAACTGCAGCTAGCCATATTTCTGCTCAACATCTCAAATACCTGACTTTCTCACTGACTCCAGGGCAATATTCTTGTTAAACGCTTGAGGAACAGGAAAATTTCTGCATAACTTACTACCCAAGGCACAGAAACAGTGACTTAACAGTGGTTTGTAGCAGAGTGGGGAACTAAACCTTGGCACTGCAAGCTCGGGGTTTCGGTACCTACTGTCACTAACAGCAAAGCTCATCCGTAGGGTTACTCATTCCTAACAATATGAGTGACCATAACACTGGCTAGGAGCTATGGAGAGGAACAGAGGCAGCTAAAAGATCTTGCTTTCAGATTGCTGGTAGCTCAGGGGAGCTCATGGTCTGGAATTGTGTCTGGTCACTTACAAACTCAAGATCTGTCTTCAGGACCTCAGATGTGATGGTTCATGGCCAAAGATTGATCTGCCTCTGGGCAGCAGGGTTTTGTGCACTGAACAGGAGTAAGTTTTGTAGTTAATGCTCTATAGAGCTGCAAAAAATGTCTAGCATGCACAGAAGTGTTAAATCATTGTTGATAAGAAATCACAATATCCCCACTCTGACAAGATCTGTGGTGGTTGTGCAAGACTTCACAGCTGACAGAGTCCAACTCCATATCTCCCATGGCCACTCTTCCATCTGTTTCTCACCACATCTCTCTCCCGGTGGCACGGAGAGGAGCGGGTGTTTTTCTTCTCTTCCCCCTCACAGTGAGACGTGCACTGGCAGGGAAGAGAGCAGAGTCTACAGGAATCACCGTCTGTTTAGCGCCACCAAAGACTCTAGAGAAATATCTGCGAGATAAAGGGTATCAAAGGTGATTTTTTTACAGGACTCACGAGCAGAGGTGAAGATGGTACACTAGCAGAAAGTATTTGCTAATAAAATACTACTTCTCTTTCAGCTTGAAAGCTTTTAAGTGTAACAGATGGCAGCACTATCAACATAATGTAAGATAAGGGACATTGGCTCATGCTGGAATACTACTGACCTGCTTGATAATATTTATGCACTTGGAGACTTTTTTTCATTTTTAATAACTTGATTCCCTTTATCAGGCAAGAGTTACTTCCAAAGAGGCACTGTTGTTGTCTGGAAGTCATCTGGAAACTATTCAAATATTGTAAAGGTCAAATTAAATGACTGGTCTTATTTCCAGAGCAATATACTTCAAACCATAAGATCCCTTCACAGCTGAAGCAATTATGAACCTTTTCTTACAGAGGGAGTGGATTTTTGATAAAGAATTATTGGGATAGTTTTCTAAAATAAGGTGAAAGCAAGCTGACATGGTTGGAAAAATCCTGATAGTGGAGACATGGATTCACTTATTTTGCCTGTCTTGGTTTCAGTACTTATCACTCAAGCAGCCACAAATAAAATCCAGTCATCCAAATTTTGGTAAATTTCAGTGTTCACTGGATCTGGAAGCCACCATTTTTTAAAAACCAGAATTACTACTGTGTATCTGAAACAGTGGAGCACATGGACTAGTACTAACTAGATGTAAAACGTTAGACTGAAGGCACAGTCCTACTTGACCTCTAGTTAATACACATTGCCAAAATTTTGTCTGAATTTTAATTGTTAAGTTTAGGTTTTCTAATTAACCTATATTGTACGTAGTGATTGATGGAGCACTATAAGATCTTTAAATTTTGACAAGCAAATCAAATATCTTTGCTACAGAATCCAATCCAGAATCTAAACCTATTAGCTTTTTAGGATATCTCGCCAGTAGAAAATTATTTAATCTATTTATTTTAATTCTTCTGCCTGTAGGACATCTCTCTATGTCTTGGAAATAACATTTGACAAGGACTTCAAGATTATATTGTTAAGATTATAATAATAATTAGATCCATTTGCAGCATTTCCTAGTCATATTATAATAGTACTGTAGAAAGAACTATTCAGTGTTTGGAAAAAAGAGTCTGATTGTTGTCTTGTGGGCAGTGCAGATTCTCAGGTGATGTAAATCAACATTGCTTCCATGAGCTAAATATCTTGGCTTCTATTCTTTAAATGTAATTTATTCACAAGGTTATTTCAGAAGCATTGTGATGGTAATTATTTCCCTGGCTATTATTAGTTTTTCCGTTTGCAGGTTTTCTTTCCTCAATCTTGTTTTCATTGAAATCAAAATGAAGGAGGTTTTTTGTACTTCAGTATTAGTTTGGTGATTTAATAAATGATGCTTATTTAGCATCATTTTTACTGACAAGAGGAGAGCCCTTTTTAATTCTATGTTGTCCTAGGATAAATGGTATATATCTTTCCCTCACTTTCCTAGTGATGATTTTTAATTTCTTAGGTAGAGCAATAGGTGTTAGACATTATTTCCAGTTATTTCCGTATATATTGATGTGGACACTGTGTTAAAATGTCCTGTCTGAGATCTGACTGGTAGGTTTTTCTTTGTACTTATACACACAAAGTGAAATCTTCCACAAGAAGTAGTAATTCTAATTGCCAAACTTTGGTTCCCTGTGTTCCAACGAAACTCACTGTCAAACTTCTTTCCCTCTGAACCTTTTCTGTTCAAAACTTTTCTGTTGACAGATCTGTTATTAGCTGTTAGTCTCCTGTGCAAATATCATGTTTCTTGTCTCTCAGTTCATAGGCCTTTCCATCTTTTACTCTGCTTACAATTCCTCTTAGGTATTTTGTGTTGCAGGTACAACTGTTCCCTATATTCCTGCTTTCCTGAAGATCATTTATGTCTTTTTTCATTCTTTCTAAAGAGCCACCTGTTCTCCACGGCAACAGGGTGGCTGTTTTGCTCCAGTCCTCCATTCTGCACTGATTTGCTCATTTGCTTCACAGTACCTGAATTTCTCTGGCACATTCATTCCCCCCCTCAGTCATGCTGATCTGCTCTTTGCTCAAACAGGTGAGTCTTTTCTCCTTTATGCAGGGAAAAAATCTTTAATGATGAGCAATATTGGACCTAACATCAGAAGTCTTAAAGACCAAATTTTATTTTTTTTTCCCACAGGTGGTATTAAATTAACCCTAATCCCACAGTAGGTTTTTACAGTATCAGGCTTCCACAATTATGAACTGAGCCTACCTAACAAATGGGTCATGATATTGACTGAAGAAACAGTATATGACATGACAGCCACAAGAGTCCATTAATACTGATGAATTGTGAAGACTGCAGAAAATACACTTTCTTAAATGCAGGAGGTAAGATTTGCTTCTGTGTATTTGCCATGGATGGGATCATTTACATGGTTTTTGCTCTAGGCAAGGTCTGAGCCTGGGAAGATGTGCTGAAGCCACACAACAGGACAGTACCTGCTCAGTGGGATGGAGTGGGGGTATAATTCTGTCTTGTACAGTATAAATCCTGTTTGGAAAAGGGTGATTTTTGACTGTGAAATGGATTTCCACATGAACAGAGGAATGTTTCAAACAGGGTTGGTGTTTTTTTCACATGCTGAAGCTCTGCAGTAAACTATGGAGGCTAATGTCACTGTCAAGAGCAGGTTGCAAGAATATATAATAAATGAAAGTGTTAGCTGGATTTGGCATAGTAGCCTTTGTTCTCTCCAATGGAATAGTAATTACTTCATCTAGAACTGTGTAAGATATCAGTACTTGAAGACTGAGTAGATGTTTGCTGCTCTTTTTGGCAGCATTTGGTGCAGAAATGGGGCCATTTTTGGAGCACTATCATATGCAGTTCCATCAGCCTCCCTGCGGATCAGACATGAACCAAGATGTTCAGGTTACTAAGGCATACTTTCAAGCTGCTGGAATATTCTGGATAGCTTAACATGCCAAAGTAAACAACATCTGAAACAAAAATGTAATGAACTCCAACTGGCCCCAAAGGACATTTAAGTGCTTTTAATTGTTCAGGCAGTTTCTTTCAACTGTTGGCCTCTGAAACACATTGTTTGCTGCTCCAAACAAGGAATGGCCTCAGTTAACAACAAACATTTTTTCATTAACTAAGTTGTCTTGAGATAATCATCCTTGTTCTTTGACCTCTTACCTGAAAGACAATTTCTGACACTGTACCAAATCCATTTATCACCTTGTGCTTGCAAAATATTAGTTATAAGACAAAATTTACAGAAAATTTAGACAAGCTGTAGGTCAAATCTGAGTTCCTCATCCTCAGTTGATGGAAAAAATTATGGATTGTTAGCCTCTTTTTCTGTTTTTCCCTTTTTGTTATGTTGTGGTTTTGGGGGGGTTTTATGCTTGTGTGATTTGCAAGCTGTAAAAATCATCACCATTTCAGCATATACACTTGCTGTGCAATTTTGTTACTCAGTCACTTCAGAAATTGACTGTCAATGCTCTTTGGTGCCTGGTCTTTATGAAGTAAAAGCCAGGTCACTTTGCTAATTATTAGGGATAAGCAAGCCAAGTCAGCCAAACAATATGCAATACAATATTAATAATAATGTTTATAACAATAATCATAATAAATGATGTAAATTTGAACAAGTTTTCTAGTATTAAACAGCCTTTTTATGAGTATATTACAATAACATATGGTGTAAAACCAAAACTCTTACCTGAATGTGTTTTTCTCTCATTTAATCCCTGACAGTCCATGGGAATGATGCTGCTTGGAGTGACTACTAACCTGACTCATTTTTATACACATTTCTCATCTTGCAGCTTGTCTGTAATGTCCCTAAGACTTCTAATATGTCTTTTGTCTTCTTTCCACAGGGAAAAATTCTGGAAACGTCATCCATCCACACTTACAGATGCAAGAGTAAGGTAGTTGGATTCACAGAGCAAGATGATGATGTGTGTTTTGAATCTCTCGAGATACATGTCATGTTGAAATACACTTAGCTAAATGCTTCACACTGAACAAGAGAAAAGGCAAGTTGCTGTCTTTGGACAGCAGATGTGACTTGGATGAGGAACCTTTGCACTGTGTTCTCTGTCTCCCTTTTTCCCCTTACATTGGCTGGGTTGGTGGGTGGGCAGTTAAGAGCAGGCCGAAACAGCCACTCTGGTACCATTTTCCACCATTCCCAGCTGACTCCTAAATAGTTTCCTAGACTTGCCTGAGCAGAGATCAATAAAGCTTCTTTAAAAATAAGCACAGATTTCTATTGGCATTTCTGTCTCAGAAATTGTAGAGAAATGGAAAGGAAGCTTTAACAACCCAGAGGCCTAAAAAAACCAAAAAGTATTAGAAACAGAGAAGTGACAGCATAGTTTAGTTTGCTGGGTTTTTTCTTCCCAGTTAATGAAATGAAGAGGTGAACTGTGCATTGGAAGACATCCAGAAGAAGGGTGATTCATGTTTTCTGTAGGGCAGGTGTGTGATAAAGCCAGACACCCTGGTTCCTGGATCATGCAGCCTGGGAAGACTGTGCTTGTCCTTCCCATGACTATCCACCTAGCATTCCCTTCTAATGGAAAACTGAGTAGTGAGGTCTCCTTGCACTAAAAATGACATTGCAGCTCTGCAAACACTTTTCCAGTTGCAAAGGTCCAGACAGTATCTGCCTAATTACAGGCAGTGGCCCTGTTCCTCCACTGTTCTTCAACCTATGAATGCACTGTAAAAAGTTTTCACAAGTGTTTGGGTCAAAAAACATGGTCAGGGCATTTGTGTCCCATGTGCCATAAAAGAACAAGGTTCACTCCCTAGGAATATGAAATATTTCCACTGAATGTAATTCCTATTATTGTATTCATAAGACCTTTGATGAGGGCAGATATCTTAGATATTGCAACTCTATCATTATATGTAAGTATGCAATAAGATTTTGGTCTTTTGTGTTTCCTACCATGCTTGTGAAAAGGCCAGAGATTACAGGAGTGGGATAAATGGCACCTTGTGGCTCTATCTGCACTTCACATCCCTTCTTTCCTACAGATGTAATGGGCTTAGCTTGAGAGCCCAAACCATTCTTTTCAGTCTGACAAATTGCAAAGTGAATGGACATGTTAACTAAAGCCTTGGGCATCTCTGTCTCAAAGAAAAATGTTGAAGTTTGTAATTTAAAATCTATCTCCTTCCTTCACACAATGTGGCTGAACACAGACAGGAGACAGAAAGGAAATTTTGACTGCGCTTGACTTTGGGAGAGCTTTTCCACTGAAGAGTTTTATTGCAAAATATTTTTAAATTATATCTCAAAGCCTAGTTAACCTGTTAATTACTATTGTTAGTGAACCTGGTTAACAACATCGTTACCATCACTTGGTAACAACATTGCTATTGTAACAACATCGTTATTGTAACAGTGCTGTTTATGAAAGGGGAAGCTGTTCTCGAGGGGGACAGGGAAACAAACAGAAGATTCATACACAGGAAATCAGGGCTCTCCACCAGAGATTGTGAGATCTTGTGACAAGAAGTGGCTATCTGAGAATCTGGAAGTGAGTGTAATCACTATACCTTTTATTGTACAGTATTGAGGGATCTTCCAGATGTCACAGGACTGGTATCTCCTGTAAGAGGGATACAGGAGACTGTATCTTCCATTAATTGTATCTAGTAAGGAAGCAATCAGTATCAGTAAAGAAACTGATAAAATAGGGCATTTCTGTTTCCTAAGCAAGGACATTCTAAGTCACACTCTAATGAAACACCTTGCCTGTCCTTAGTTATGCATTGCAGATGGGCCGTTGCTGTGGGAAAGAGCAGTGTAAAGCAAAACATGATACTACAAACAAATGATGGGAAAATAGTAATGGGAAATTGAACTTTTCATTCACCTTATGACTAAAATCATTTTTACACAATGGGACACCTGGTATTCCGCCAGAGTGAATTAGCAAATCGGCACTGGTGGAACTTGAGAGAGAGAATAGGAAACCGCATGTTTTATTTGCATTCTGCCAAAGGTGATTAGAATAGCATGTTCTATGCTAATGACTTAAGCAGAAACAGAATATATTCTTTAGAAAGTGAACAAATTCTTGACTTCCTGGCTGAATAAGCTCTATGAGCTCTAGCATAAATATGATAAATACCCATATTGCTTACTTTTGTACCATTTAGTTAATATTTTCAGGGAGTCTTCTCACATATCAGTTATGAGAATTTCTGTATCCTGCTCTTCCTACATGTTTCCGCTGGCTCCCACAAGTCCTAGTTTCACTGTCTTTTAGCAGAGATGGGGATAACAATTCCATGCACCGAAGAAGAGGCTGTCAATTTGACAGAAATTAAAATGACAGGAGGTAGGATCATTTCCATCCACCAGCAGAGCCAGAAGCAATATAGCTGGATCAGTAGAGCAGTGAGCCGTAGGTCCTCACTCCATCCAAGACCACAGCAATATGGCAGGATGCTTAGGGAAGCATGTGCCTCTGGATAGCATCAGCCTGCACTAGATGACTATCCCTGTCCCTATTAATTTGGTATCAATTAATAGGTTTTCTGAACTCTTCCTTGCTCACTGCCCTCTTTTTCATCTCTTCAGCTTAGTAAAGCTGAATTTTAATTACACACTTAAACGCATCTTTAGAAACCTTATGGTGCTCATATATTATAAGTTCATTTGGCTTTATGCTTCATAACGGATACCCAAGTCTGGAAATCAAGGATTAGGTTTTTAGTCTCACTGTACTATAATAGAATCTTTGTTTTTTAGCTAAGGAAGCCGCAGGTGAAAATAGTATAGCTGTGGGATGAATTAATCAAACACTGGCCAAGTTTAACATTTTAAAGCAAAAGTATGGTTATTGCAAACAATTCCAGTAACACATTGGCTAAAGCTGCATTAAACATGCAGATCCATTTAGATTTCATGGAGTCTTTTGATCAACTCATTCCAAGGTATTTCTTGGTATTAATTTTCAGTCTTTATCTATTTTGAGACATCACCTTTGTTTGCAATAGAACTAGATATTTTTTACATTTAAGCTATGAGTTAATCAGAATATATTTTTGCGGTAGTCTAAGGTAATGTCATTATTTTTAGATGTGTTTATTGTTATGTTTCTGTTTGGAAGCAGAATGCAAGATAGTCATCCATTTTACTTTAGCAAAGAAAACTGAAGGAACCCTGCTCATTTAGTTCCTCTCAGAGTGGCCAACAGAAATGACATTCTCTGTATAAACAATTTCACAGCACAAGAAAAAGAGGCTTCATCTGCAATTTTTCATAAAAGTTCTCTGTGGACTATTTTGTTGAGAATTAATTGATTTGAAAAGCATCTATGTAAGGTAAAGATGAGCTAGTACTCCTACAATTTTAATTTCTTCTTTTTCCCTGGCAGATATTTCGACTTATCTGGATTTCTTATCAACCACTTTATACCATCTAAACCACATGCTAATCTATTGCCTCTTCTCCCAAGCAAGATCCTGCCTTTCTTCTTCTTTTAATCACACCTTCCTCATCCACAAGCCCATCAGATCCAATTCTTATCACATCCATTCACCTGCATTATGTAGCTCAGAGTGCCTTTCTGCATAATGGCAGTGGAATTTTTCTTAAAATTCCAGTAATCCCACTCAAATAATCCATGAGATTTAAATCATATCTCTGCATTTATCTTGAGTTTCATTTGTAATTTTGGAACACTAATGACTTAGTTTTTGCTAATCTCTGAATAAATAATAGATTCATTTTCAATTGGTAGTAATTTTATGTAGTAGCTACTCTTGTTTTAATATACAAGAAGTATAATGCTGAATTAATAACAAAAGCAGCCTTACTTTACTTTTGGGTCTTATTTCATAGAAATCTCTCCAAAAATCCACTGAGGAACCCAAGTATCATTCATATTCCCATTCTTTATGAGGGAGTAAAAAGTCACTCTATTTTAACAATAAATTAGTTGTACTTCTGTGATAAAATAGATTCAAAGCAATCAGGCAGAAATGAAGGTCAAAATTCAAGGTGCATGCATGTAGAATATCCATAAATCCATAAAAAGGAGGTGATCTTTTCAAAATGGAGATGATGGAGGGAAAGCTGAGTCGCAGAAAGATGACAGAGTAGCCCACAGGTGCCTCACAGAGCAGTAGGAGAGCAGAGCATCAAATGCAAAATTAGGCAATATTCTGGGCTCTATTGAGTAGCTACTCCACTCATCTTTGCACTACTGAGTGGAGCTCTGAAAGAACTAAAGAATATGTAAATGAAATATTTGGTCAAAACTGTCCTGGATTTAATCCCACTGTTTTTACCTCGTCAGAATTACTCTACTGTTTAGATTTCTCTAAATCTATGCACTGCTAATGAACCCATTTGATCCTGCGAGACATCTTTTGTCAAAGAACAAAGTCATCTTTAGTCCTTAAGCCTAGTGGGATGGTTGTTTGTTTTGCTCTATGACAATAACATGTATATAATTATTAGAAAAATCAGAGGGCTATCTCATGGAAAAATCAGGTGTGTGTAAGCTGAAAACTAAAGCTTGATTCCTGTGGCAGGAACTGTCTTACGGTTACCTGTGATCAGCAGCTGAATAATTTGTGATCAGCTGCATTACCAAAGATGCTTTATGAATACTAAATCTAGATAAAATTAATTTTTCAGAATCATATTGATTACCATTTTTAGGTAAAGGACTACATTTCATCAACAATGAAGAAATGTAGGATGTGAAGGTAATGTTAATAGGACTAAACCAAAACATTTTTCAGACAAAATGAAGTTTCACAAGATCAGTCATATCCACAAGAAAAAGGAGGGTAAAAACACTATTTCAGAGTGGAGATGTTCAGCTCCACTCTGTGATTTTCTCAATTGGAACGTCCCATTTCAGGCACTTGCTCCACAGAGGGATAAGTTAAGGAGAACGCACAGAATGTGCTGCAAAGTTAATTGCTTGGGAAAGCTTTGGTGTATTTACAAGTTGCAAGATAGAATAGCAAGAGAAGAGGTCACAGCTCAGACAACTCTTGAAGGATACACAAGAAATTACTTTCCACATCATTTGTCTCTTACTGATGGGGCTGAAAGAATGGTCTCATTTACTGCCCATATGGGATAAGAACTTGAACAAATGTACAGCTTATTACCATTGCTTTACACACAGTTTTAGAAGCAGTTAGGAAAACTTCTCAGTCTTCAGATCAGTGTGTGACTTTGTCAAGGGCCAGGTTGTCCTGAGAGCTGAAGTGCCACACGAAGTGTATGTAGCTGAAAGAGATCCAAGAGGATTTGTTTTCCCCATATATCCTTGCTTCCAAGTCTCCATGCTCACTTGAATAGAGCCAGTACACTTCAGAATAGTTCAAAACTTTTGAACTCCAGAACCTAAAATAAAAAGCTGGTGCATTCCTGATCTGGTCATTTATGTGAGTTCATATAAAAGTGTGAACATTAACTCTTTCTCTACGGTCTTTCACTGCATGCACCCCTTGCTTTGTTTAAACTGTCCAAAAAAAAAAAGGCAGCTGAGAACTTTTTTCATGGGCTATTGACAGGAGCATGTAGTGACAGGACAAGGGAGAATGGTTTCAAACTGAAAGAGAGTAGGTTTAGATTGGATGTTGGGAAGAAAACCTTTACTGAGAGGTTGGTGAGACACTGGAACAGGTTTCCCAGAGAAGCTGTGGCTGCTCCATCCCTGGAATTATTCACAACCTCTGACACGGCGGTTGTAGCAACCAGCTAACAGTCATAGCTCAAACACCTACTTGCTTAGGGAATGTGTTTCAAAACCATGGGAGGTATGTAGACAAAAAAAACAGCTCAGGAGGGTTATGCTGCTACAGGGAAGGCAAGCTGTCTCTGTACTAGGGAAGTACTAAGCCTTTTCATTATTCCTGGTGGATTCCCGTTACCCCAACTGAACCTTAGTGCGATAACCTGCCCATGAAGCCAAACACAGGAAGGTTGAAGAATTCCTCTAAATAGAGTTCTCCTACAGCCTCTGGATGTCGGTGTTATGACCATGGCAGTTCATTGCTCACTGTGCTGCCAAAATTGCTCAGTGTGCTGGACAAATCCACGCCTTGACCGTGTGCTCCCATTGCCCTTCTGTGCTGTGTGTTGTCCCACTGTAGCTTTTAAGGTCCACAGAGTGAACCAACTCACAGGCCTCTGTGAAAAATTACTGATTTACCAGGACAGGTTACTTTTGATTCAGTGTTCAGGTCAGTTCACCAGCTGCATTTATATGATGGCCACTCAATGCACTTGTCTGGGTGCACAGACAGGGAAGGGAGAGGAAAATGAGGCAAAGAACCTTGAAATAGAGGCTTCTTAAGATGATTTCACAGATGAAGACAAGTTATTGTGAAACAAAAGAGTTAAGCCATGGTTAACAAAAAATACCTGAGGGCTTTGAATCAAAATCATAAAATCATTTAGACTGGAAAGGAACTCCAAGATCATCGAGTCCAACCATTAACCCAGCACTGCCAAGTCCACCACTAAACCATGTCCCTCAGTGCCACATCTACACATCTAAATATATCCACGGCTGGTGACTCCACAAATTCACTGGACAGTCTGTTCAAATGCATGACAGCTCTTTCAATGAAGAAATATTTTTTGCTAACATCCAATCTAAACCTTTCCTGGCGCAACTTGAGGCTGTTTCCTCTTGTGCTGGCTCCAGCCTCCTGTCTGGTAGTTGTAGAGAGTGATAAGCATCTTCCCTGAGCCTCCGTTTCTCCAGCTAAACACCCCCAGCTCCCACAGCTGCTCCTCACCAGACTCGTGCTCCAGACCCTTTACCACACACCTTTACCTACTAATTATAGTAGACCAAATGCAAGTTGTCTTCAAGCTGATATTAAGTCAGCTGAAAGCTCCAGGTTTTGTGTGATCAGGAGAACTTCACCTAATGCCTCTTGTGGCCAAATTTTCACAGCTGCTAGTAGTCACAAATAATTTTTTATGATGGTATAGCTGTGCCTTTATCTTTGGGTGCTCTACAGAACATGAGGCTGGACCTGTCTATCAAGGACCATGCCTAGTGAAAGTGCATATTTATATATACCAATGAAATTTTGCACAACGCTAATTTGAATTTGTAAATTTGTGGCTCTTGCAAAGGTTTTTTTTAATATGTGAGTCACTGTTCTGAAAACTTCTAGGATGAACTAGTTATCAGACTTGAAGTCAGATGTCCCCCAAAAAGAGAGCTAAAATTGGAGGAATGTAAGTTTAAAGAATAACTCATCAAAAGATTTATGATAGGATTCCACATGAAGTATTTCTGCTTAAACTCCTTGAAAGTCTTTCTTGGTACAAAACAGGGAAGTTATTGCATCCAGGAAAAAGTTTGCAAAATAACTATACAATCTTTTGTCTGGCAAGTCCTTAAATGTAGGTGTTTAAGTGTACATTGCCTTTCCAATTCTTTTCACACTGTTTTCAGTAAACAGGCAGAACTGAAGTGAGGGTAGCAGGTATTTCTCTAAATTACTCCACTTTCACAAATGGATTCATATTGATTTTGTGAATACATCTTCCAAACAAATAATCTGTTTCTGCCAGCTAGATGTGCCAGGCTCTACTTCAACTTAATTACCACACAAACTTGCAAGAGATTGAAATAAAACCTTGCTAGCTGAAAACGAAGAAAATAAACTTTATCACATCTTGGTACCCTAATTTCTTCAAGCAGATCATAGAATAACTGCCTGATTTATACTTTTTCCACCTCTCTCCATGAAGTCACCCCTCCTCAGTCAAAATGTGAATACTGTGGTCCCAGCTACCCAGATTTTACAGCAGTGCACGATTGGCTGAGTGCTGCAGCTATTGCTGCTTCCTAATAGATTTATGTGTTATCTATGCAAATCCCTTGTGCTATGAACACAAATCATGCCTCTCATGAGC
The DNA here is from genome assembly GCA_013398115.1 of Falcunculus frontatus. Classification (NCBI taxonomy): domain Eukaryota; kingdom Metazoa; phylum Chordata; class Aves; order Passeriformes; genus Falcunculus; species Falcunculus frontatus. The sequence goes on from VZRV01009350.1 coordinate 1,613,865, forward strand.
TTAGAAATCCCTTAAGATAATGCTGCCTAAATTATGGCCTTGCTGAAAATACCTTTTAGTTTTTGAACAGCTGTGTGTTTGAGCTCACTGCTAACTTAAGGCAATTGGATCATCTGGCTAAACTTTATTTCAAGGTTTGCTTTGGCAGTAGCCTGGCTGTTAAATATTGATGGATCTGTATTTGAAAGAAAAACTGTTTGTGCAGAGGTCTCAGCAGAGAGGGCAGGCAAGGAATATCATTTGGAACTGCAGAGCCATACATCTGTGTTGGACAGAGCCCATGTTGTTGCTCTGCTTGCTGTGTGTTATATGAAGGGGAGTGTTTGGGAACAGGGGGAACTCTGCCTCTTCCCTCCTGTCTCTTCCTTGTGCACTGGCTGAGATGATTTCTCTCAGCAGGAGCTGATTGTTCCTTCCCTGGCAGAAGTCAGTGATGATTTGGGGCGAGAAGCTGCCACAGTGCAGAGAGAGGCAGGGAAAGAAACCAAAAGGGAAATGCAGAAAAGGAAGGAGTACAAAGAAAGACTGCAGAATCCCTGAGAACATGAATACATATTTTATGCATTTCTGCAGTGATTGCTATAAGGAAGTGGCCAAAGCCCTGGCACAGTCCTATTCCCATCACTGTGTTTTAGGAACACAGGGCTTCCAACATTCATCTCATTCCAGGTCTCACACAACACAGTTCTGAGCACCAGATTCCCAGAAGTTTCCTGCAACAAGTTAATATAGAATGATCTTTTCACATAGCATCATCTAATATCTGGGTCAGTAGTGAGGTTAAAATAGATATAAATGAAAATCACTCTTTTCAGAGAGGAAGTGATAGTATCAAAGGGAAGGTCCCATCTAAAGCCAGAAAATTGCTTTTTAAATTAATTTAAGGAACTTAAGGAACAAAGATGTATGCTGCAGTTCCCAGAATCAAAAAAAATGTAGTACATTGTACTAGAGGAAAATAGGCACAAAAATATATTCTTTTTCCCCTGAAACTCGGATAACAACACTTGGAAAATATCTCATCATTGGCAGCTGGCAGTGCTGTGCCTGTTAGTTTCAAATAACCGCTTTTAGTTACTTTGCAGACTCTAAGTAAATGGAAGAAAGCAGGTGGGGTTTAGTAGAAAACTGGAGAGGCCTAACTTCTTAGAATTTTCTTTTAGTTTAAATCTCACAGAGAGAGAGAGAGTTGTATCTCTACTATGACCAGAATGCAGGATCCAAGAAGATGAGGATATGTTATCCTAAAAGTTATTCAGCTGATTCTAGAAATTTTAATAAGATATCAGGGCTACATTGTGAACACATCTATTTAAAAGTCATTGCCGCCTCAAACAAGAGGTTTATTAATCGATCACTACAGAACTGGAAACTCAAAGACTGTGGGGTTTTAAGTTCAGAGTACTATTGTTATCCGTTTCAGGTACCAAAACAAATTTTGCACCATATTAAAAATGTAAATAAAAAGAAGATGCTGTTTAATACAATTTTATGGATTTGAAAATATTTGTTTGAACATCTGTTATCAAATTAGAATCTGAAAACATTCTCACAGCATTTTGCTTTTACTAAAATTTTTGGGGCTTAATACAAGAATAATGCAGTTAAAGTAAAACAAACAAACAAAATAGCTGAAAGGGCTAGATTCAGGGATGCACTTTGCATTATGGGATCTCCTATACAAGAGTAAAACATTAGCTTTTGTATTTGTAGCATTTAAAACCATTTTGCAACATTGTTAGTAAGGATACCTAGCGCAGCATCGTGGTGAATGAGCATTGAAATTTTCCAGCAGAAAACAAGTAGAGTCAAATTCCAACATATGTAAAACTGATGCAAATCAATTTCCTGTCTGGGCTGAAAATCAAAGCTGGTTTTGATCCAAGTACTGTGCATAAATCAGGTATTCATCGTATGTAAATTGGTAGAGTTTCACTCCTTCCCTTTCACTCATACTATTCCAAAGGATAATTTTTCTCCTGTATACATATGTACCCCAAAAGCTGATCAGTTTAAAGCTCAGCCAACTGTATATTCAAATCATTCATGCTTTACAAAAAGCAGTGAGTCACAGAGGTGACTGAAGTATCGTTCTTGTGGCTGCAATGACATTAAAGATGCTCAGTGTTTCACTCCCTGCTCAGGTGTTTCCATCCAATCATAGCCCTCTAAAAAAAATAGGAATTGAGCCTCTAAAAAGAAAAATCCTCTGAGGAAGGAACTTTTAAAATATATTACAAATAAACCCATGATACTGACAGTTATGATAAGGAAGAAAAAGAAATTTAGATTATAGAGGGACCAAGTCATATTTAGAAAGCTTCTGGTATAGGAGCATTGCTATGAAGCTGTTTTTAGTTTCAGTGTGTTCAAAATGGAAGGAGATAATCTTTGTTTAGTGGCTGGTATGTTTGTGGATGGCTTTGTCTTTGAAGAACTTGTTTCTTAAAATTGTAGATGAGTTCAAGATGAAAACGGGCAAAACACAGAAGAAATCCATTAAAAGCACACAGAAACTACAAAAAGCACATAGAAATACTGGGCTTTCCCGAGTTAGTTTAGTTCAGATTTCAGATTCCAGCTTCCATTTCCGCTGGTGCCAAAGTTTGGGTCTTACTATGGATAACAAACATGGAAATGCTGGAACTGATACAAGCCAGGCAATTCACTTCAAACAAATGAATATTAGATCGAGAATATGATAGACCACGTTTTGGCTTCATCCTCTGAGGAGGGAAGATAAGAGATCATTCTGTATGCAGTGTGGTGGGCTGGTGATACATGGAAACTGAGGGAAAGCAGCAGTGTATTTATGGTTTTCATGTAATGAAGACACTGCATTTTTGTTATGGAAGAACTTGACATAACCTTCAGCATGAAGCCCGACCTCCCCTAGTGACATAGACCATGGTCATGTGATCAGGTGGACATTGTTATCTTAATTGCTATAAATCAGTTTGTTCACTAATTTGAGACAATCATGTCTGAAGGCTCCTGTAATTTATCAACAGGGGTTTTTTTCTGCTACTATTTGAATAGATCACATTTATCTTCTCTGCAAGCCCACAAAGCCCTAACTCCTCCCACAGGCTAGAAATAAAGCTGTAGTTGCATTCAACAAGAATGATGCCCACCACAGAGTCATACTGAGGGTGAGACATCATCGAACTGAAATGCATTTAAGTCTATTGGACCTGCTTTAATCTTACATTATATGAGGTGATCCTGCAGGTACAGTGGAATACTTAGTGAGTGACTTCTCAGAAACTCTTGGACTGGCCAAAGCTTCCTATACTGCCAGTGATTTCCAGTCCTGAAGGAAGAAATCAATAACTGGTTGGAAAATATTGCCTGCAGGAGAAGTTAAGACACTTGAGGATATCTTACCTCCTGAAAGACACTTACCTGTGCCAGTGACTCGGGTTTCCCAAGTGAGAAAGGAATGGAACGCAGTGAAAGTAGATTCTAAGGCACTACATTCTCCTTGGTAGTTCCCCTGAGCCCACCAGGGAAAGCACAGGATTTGCTGCACCTCTCAGAGGCAGGAAGAATGAAACACCTACCCATGTTCACCTCTGCAGGATGTTGGTTCCCTTTCTTATCTGCAAATTCAGACAAGATGAGCAACGTCAATCTATACCCTACTGAAGAATTCACATCCCGATTTCTCCGGGAATTCCCTGGCATACCTCTGTTAGTGAAGAGCACTGAGTGCAGCTGATGCCCCTTTTTTACAGCATTAAGACAACACTCCCTAATTCTAGCTCATTTTGCCCAGCAGTGATGGTCACACTCTTTACACAGTCTCTTTAAGAAGCTGTTTCTTCTGGAAGACTATTTCAGGGATTTAGTGGTCAGTTTCATTTGATTTCTCCATTGAGTCCCAATGACAAGACAAAGCAAGTAAGGACCAAGTATGGACTAGGTTAGAAACACAGGAATTCCAGGAAAAGAGGAGCAGGATTTGCCCACTGTTTAAAGTGAGGCGTGGAAACAAGTCAACTCTTTTATGTGTATTTTAATACTTTGTGCTTCATCTAAAAGGAGGAGCACTTGAAAATGTGACCTAAAAATTCTAGCAGCAGCTTCATCAGAGATAAGCATCACTTGTTAAGCTGATAATGTTCTTCTTCCCTGCAGGAGCTTTGTGGTCACAGACTCCTGAGAACAAAGCAGCACCATATTTAGTGTACTGTTCACCTGGAACCTCGCCAGGCATGCCAGATGAAGAGGTTTATCACATCCCCTGTGCTTTCAATTGACATGTTGCTTGTTGATATAGGGGATGGTGTTTCTGAAGAAACATACAGAAATTCTAAATATAGTCCAAAATACATTCAAGCCAGTAAGAGGTATGGTATTGATTAGAGATGGACAAGTCTCTTTCCCTTTTCTGAATAAGACAGAACAGTGTAATGAGTGTCTTGGAAAGATGACCACTTTCTTCTCACAATACATTACCTTAACATATCTTTGGCCTATTCCCAGATTTCCCTTCAAATCCAGTTTCCCCTCAGGAGTGGAGAAGTCTCATGCTAACTGTAGTCTCATTTCTAATGAGTTGGATGTTAGCAGAAGCTCTGTTTTATTATTACACCCTCTGATGCCAGGAAAACATGCAGCAAAGTGAGGTGTGATGATGAGGTGTTCACATGGCAGCAGGTGTATCAATTGTCCCAGCTGTTGCACTTTCATCTCTTCCATCAGCTGGAATCCTTTCAGACTTTTACAGCTACACTTATACAAGTGCAGTGCAGAAGCTTTGTCTCTATAAAAGGTCTAATTCCTATCCAGTGCTTGATGGAGGTTTTTTTTCAGAGGCCTTACACATATTTCTCACTTTCCTGGAAGGTGTAGGGGAAAGCAGGAGGGCAGCCTAGCAGCAAATCCTTGCCAATGTCTTACTGAGCACATATTTCAACTACAAGAGGAAAGGGAGGTAAATCAGTGCCTGTGATGCACTGAGCAGGCTGCAAGAGCTCCTCAGAAAGCTGTGCTGACTGTAAGGTGAGAGCTCTGGAGCAGCCCTGGCAGTGAGCTGGATACTTTAAAGCCCTGAGGACTTTTTGGAGTGACAGCTAAACCTCAGCAGTGCACAGGTACCTGGGACCTTTGCTGAGGGCAGCCGTGTGTTCCTCAACTGTTATTGCAGGTATTGCATGACCGGAAGTAAATCTGGTATGTGACCAATGTTCAGGTTCGTGCCACCTGTCGTGAGACCCCATACACAGCTACACACCCCAGAAGGAGACATAGGCACAGGTTTTGATCCAAGGACAAGCTGGTGAGTGAGGATTGGCCATTGCCACAAGGAGCAGGTGACCACTCACAGGATATGCTGAGGCAGACCCCAGCCTGTCCTGGCACAGTGGTTATCCTGTGCACTGGAGATTGGATCACATCATGCTACTTCCTTCACGTGCTTCTGCAAGCCATTGACTTGATGTTTGTATTTCCTCTTCCTGAGAAAGCTGATTACAAACCTTTTGCCATATATTGGATCCATATTGTGAGGATAGAACTGGTTTCATTCATAGATTTTTTTTTATCATACTAAAAGCTACTGATGTGAAGTCATTTTACCTTCTTTTCTGGAAAAAAAATTAAAAAAAAAAAAAAACAGCTTTGAAACTTTTGGGGTTTTTTTAGAAAACGCAGGAGATGTCCTTTCTTTCCAAAATTACATTTTATAAAATCAAGAACATGAGCTAAAGATAAAATTTCTGTTTACCATTCAAATAAACTGATCTCCCTATCCACATAAAATGTGTTTTGTTGTTTCAATATAATTACATAGTTCAGCTTTTATATTTAATTGAGGGATTTCTGGCACATGTCAGACTGTAGAATGTGGAGAGAGAGAAAGCTATTAGCTCAGTCAGTCTAGATTTTCACTGTCTGAATTACTTTAAGAAGTAGTCACAGAGAAGAAAAAAGAAAAACATGGTGGGACCATTGCTGGATGAGCTGTTGAAGGAACAAGGGGAATACAAAATTTACATTTTACTGTGGTCTAATTGACATCCCTGGGCAATATTCAAAAAATCCGATTTCTGTTTCTGTAAAAAGATCTCCCCCACCAGAGTAATGACAGCCAGAACCCAGTTGCCTGCTGCCTCCTAGAAGCTGTTTGTACCATGGAGCTGCAGTTATGACTAGTTTTAATCTTTTTTCCTGTTTCCAGAAAATTTGTTATCAGCTTTTGGACTGCGCAACAAAAAAAGTCAACTAGCAAAACAGACAGCAGATCAATAAACAGCAACAACTGACAGAGTGACCCCACAGAGCTACTCTTTTGGTATTTTCCAGACTACTCTCCTGAAATCTGTAGGTTTAAATTACCTCTGGCAAAGGAACAAATATGCCAATGACTAAGATATTTTATAAAAAATAGTCACTGTAAGTGCTGTCACCAGCTGCAGATGTATTTACGACCCAGGAACTCCAAGTCACATGCCCCTCAAATGGAATTGGAGTTCAAATACTCCTCCTTCTAAGCATTATTATTTAATTTAATTAGATGTCTCCTTACTCAATCATTCTGCTGCTGTGGATTTCAGTCCCAAGCGTCTGAACCCATTTGCCTGCATAAGGTAGCCAGACTCTACCTGTGGACAAGTGAGGAGAAGTTGGACACTCTTAGGCCAGAATTCCCCAGTGATCCTAAATTCTGGTGAAACAGCTAGGGAAGAGAACAACGAAATTCAAGAAGTGCCCATGTGCCAGCACTCAAGCACAGAAAAAGGACTGGCTCCTTGCCGGGGTTCCTGGTAACTCTGACAGACAAACTGGACACAAAAGGTTGAAAGCCCAAACTCTCTAGAGATGTAGGGATTAAAGCTGTGATTTGGAGCACCATGTCAGGACCTAGCAAAAGCTGAGGGAGCTCTGTAAAGTTCTGATATTCTCCAGGCCAAGGTATAGCAATTAAACTGACACATTTCTTTGTGATCAGGAGTTTGCTTCCAGTCTGCCTGGGTAACTCCAAGTCTTTATTGAGAGAAGTTGGGAAAGAATTCCACTTAATTTCTGAGTTCAATATCAGCTAGTGAGTTTACTGGAGAACATCTTTTAAGGCTTTACTTGGGCTGCAGATAAAGAAAAAAGGTGTATGGGAAAAAAAACAAAAGCAAGATTCCTTGCCAAAGTAAAACTCCTCTGATGGGTATGTATATGAAAGTTTCAAAAAGTAATTGCACCCCACGTTAGAAAGACACAAATCTCCTTTGTGAACTACAGTTACAGTATAACCTGAGACATCCACCAGAAAAAGCAGATACCAAGAAATCTTCATCTATGCAGAGGTGGGATGTTCCAACACGCAAAGAAGCGGGTCCTTTGAGTTTTGCATCCAGCTTGTACCACTTCCTTGTTCCCTCTCAGCCTGAGCAAGCTAATCCTCCATCAAACCCCTGTCAGCTAGACAATTTCATTTCGGTGCACCTCCTTTAGTCCAAGAAAGACTGGGATTATGTTCTGGCTTATAGCGGAGTCCCAGTACCCAGTGTCTTGAGTTGTGGTTTTGCCACATTCACTTTGTTGCCTGGACTATCTACTCACAATTGCAAACCTGACTTTTAATATAATTAGTGGCAGAGCTCTGCTTTTTAATGTCTTAAAGATTTCTTGGCTGCTTCTCCCAACCTGCTGCTCCCAGTGCTTGGAGCCCGCATTGAGCCTGAAAGCCCATTACTGGCTGTCATCAGTGAAATAAGATACAGAAAAAAAATGCTGATGCATCATTTACTGAAAGTGGAAACCACTTAATTAATATACTAGTTTTATGTGTTTAGTAATTAAAATTTAATTAATTTATTTTCCCTATAAGTGTACAGAAGGGGTAACTACTCCTCTAACAAGTGCCTGATTTATTGTTTTAAAGGCATTTTGATATCATCTTATGAGAACTAAAACATTCTCTTCATATGCTTCCCTTTTTCCCTTCCAGCTAACTCACGAACTAAGAACTGAATCAGTAGAAATTATGCTCAGAGCTGATGGCTCATCTATTTCCTTTCTTTGGCTGGCTTTATAAGTAGGCAAAGAAGGTGCTGACTTGGCAGGCTTCAGAGCCAAGACTTTTTAAGACCAACTAGTGATTTGGAGTTCTTATGTTTTATATGCCTGGCTTGAAGCACTGTAGAGGCAATTGATTTTCAGAGGAATAGCACTCAGCACTTTGTAGAAATCCAGGCCCTCTCCAGCACTTCCAGAGTTATTGAATACTTCTGAAAATCTGGGCCCAGGTCTTTGGGTTCAGGATCTGACAGTGAAAATCTGGGTGCAGTTTTGCTCCAATGGTTCTGAGGGCTCAGGCTGCCAGAGCCTTTTGGAGGAGAGAGGTTCTCTTCAGATATCCCTTTCCACCTTCTCATGCTCCTTTTATTTCCTGCTCTGTTTAGAACCTTGGAGGAATTGGCACAGCTTTTAGATGAAAATAAAATGCGTTATATACTCTCCTTTGTACCCCTGGAAGCACTTTGAAGCTCAGCTTGAGATCACAGGTATTTGGGTGGAAAGCAGGATGACAGAGTATTTTGAATTTCTTATTTTGGGTAGAATTATAGGTAGATTCATAGAAGAGGAGGAGTTCTGTTTTCTAGCCAGTGCCTGCTTCAAGTCACAAGTCAGGTAACATGAAGAGCTGAAAGCAAGGCCACAAAACCAAAAGAGTTTTATATGTACACACTCTCTCCTTGGATTCAGCAATCCATCAAGGAGTGCAGGCAGAGTAAAGTGTCTGCTTTCTGCCTCACTTCCTGGATCATCTGGAATCACACTGGTTGACTCCTCTGGCTTCGAGCGAGATGGGGCTACAAATGTTTTCGGGCCACAGTGTGGGAATAGCCAGAGAGGAAAAAAGTTTATGGAAATAAACCTGTCTTCATTCCAGCACTTTCTAAGCAAGTCAAGCACTGAGAGAAGAACAGTACCGACAAGGAAGGGATGATTTTTTCTGCCCAAATACATAATAAAGAAAGAGATCCTTTCACCAGACAAAACTGTCTCAATTTTTATCAGTAGGGACTATTCCATAGTCACTGAGCAGGGCTTAGGTTGGCCTGTGTCAAGTAGAACAGGCTGAGACTGAACAATATAAATGGAGTGAAATAACTAAAGTCTTGGGCGGGGGGGTTTCTGCAGGTTAAGAAGTTGACCTTAAATCAGCAAATTAAGCTGTCAGTCTAAGACTGACAGCTGTGCTGTGTTATCCAAAGTTGAATCATGGGATCCAGAGACTCTTCAGAGTGAGTAAATGATGCAGCCACGCGGTGGGGGCGGAACGGACCGTGCACTGCGTCGTCCCTAAGCATCCGTGCAGGACCTGGCACTCCCAGAGTCACCGGTACTCCGTAGAGGATTCTCAGGGGGGGCTCACGAGGCACCTTGCAGCCACCCAGAACCACCTGTGCAATGGAAGCGCTCTCTCACGCTCACACAGCCTTTGGACGCGTCAACCGGAGATAAAGGAGGGAGAGGGACCTTCTGTGTGGGGTTCCAAGTGATTTATTCCTTGAAGGAGCCCAGGGGGAGAAGATGCAGGTAACGGAGGGTTCCAGGGTTATGTAGAGGGTGGTACAATGGGCAGAGAGAGCAACATAAACGGATCGAGTGAGGGCCAGGGGGTGGAGAGGGTACTGAGTGGCAACACAACAACCAGTGGGGAAGGAGAGGGGAGGGACGGGGGAACCAGGGACTGATGGGGCTTTAAGGTACAAAGAACACTCTAGAAGGTATACATAAAAGGAAGACATACATATGAAAAGGGTTATACTTACACATGCTGCAGTTTACACACCCCAACAGGTTAACTCAGCACCTCAAAACAATCCAAGTATCAATTTTATAGTTCTCCTAAGCAAACCTGTGGTGCAAAATGGGAGAGAAGATGGAGGGCATAAATTAGAGCAGTACATTAATGATAAACCTGTAAACATGCACCAGTCAATTCTGGAAGGTTATAGAGGAAGTGAATAAGCACTGTGATTCCTCTACATTTCAAGGACAAAGAATTACTCTGATTTGCTGTTCTCACTAAAGTACTTTCCTTTTTAGCTATAATTATTGCACCCACATGTACAAGTTTGGACAGAATTTGAAAGCAAAAAAAAAATCACGTGCAAGACATTGTGTGGCAATTGGTGTGACAAATCAACTCCACTTTAAACATTCTTCCAAAGAACCACTTCAGAGACTTAACTTGGTCATAATACAGGGACCAGGACAAGGAATATCTGAACATCCAAGAAGTTAACTTTAAGTCATTCTAAGGAACAGTTTTCCTTCCTTCTCTCTGCCCCACTGCCATCAAAAGAACCACCTTTCAGTATTTTAATATTAGATATTCCCCCACGCATAAACTAGTTAAATTACAATATAAATCTGAGTAATTTTTATTCCACTAATATGAAATAATCTCCTTAAAAATTCAGCATTGTGAAACTTTAAGTACATAGAGAAAGCTTAAGTGTTTTCTTAGGAATTCTTCTGCTAATCCTCTATCATACCAACTGAAATAATGTAAGACAGTAGAATAGAGGGAAAAAAACCAGAGCAAATCCCGTAATACCCGCTTACTTCTTAATTGTAGTGAGCTTTTGCTAACTTATTATCAGAGGAGCTTTGCTTTTGGGCAAGAATAAAATTAGTATATGAAACTCATTACTGTCCTCCAATACTACTATAATTATAGAAAAAGATATTATTACATATAGCATGCTGTCCAGTTGCACTTCCAGCATGTTACTTGGACCTTTTGTCAGACACCTGCTATCTTGGCTGTCAGTCCATAGGACAAAAGATAAGGGTTTTTCAAAACTTTTCTCTTTCCATCTCAAAACAATCTTCAGTATAAAAACCCATAATATTGCTTACTATGAAGAAACATGACACTATAAAGGAAACTAAATTTACTGACTTTTTAATGCCACCCTCCATAAGAATGTATTGTGGTTTAACACAGTTAAGTGCCAAGCACATGAAAGCCAATTAAAAGCATAAGGGAAACATGGACTGACTGAAGAAAATGGAAAGGAATTTCGGGGCAAAACAGGTCCACACTTAAACAGTTGCAATATAAAGAAAAATGTATTACTAACGAAATGAAAAGTGAAAAAGGAAACAAATCAGAGCAAACCTTTAAACACCTTTCTTTTTTAGTGACTTTCTCTTTTTACCCAACTTGCACAAAGGATAACAAGACATAACACGTGATTTGGTCAGAAATGCATTTAAGAGTCTTTTTATGCTTAA
>VZRV01009351.1:0-70883 GCA_013398115.1 Falcunculus frontatus
CTCCCGCCCGCTCTCCGCCCGCTCCGCACCCGCGCACGCCTCCGCCCCACCTGTGCCTGTGCCTGGGGTGGCGGAGGGCGAGCGGCGGCTCCCGGGGCGGAGGGGCATTTACCTGCCGAGGTACCTGTTATCGGGGCGCCCCGCCGGCTGCGCGCAGCTGGAAGCGCGGGAGAGGGGCCAGGCTCCGCGCCGCCCTACGGGCGCTCCCGGGCCCGGGCTCATGCGGTGCCGGGACTCGGGTGTCCCCTCACGGCAGGCAGCGACCGGGAGTCACAGGCCGTCAGCTGCAGACATCCACCTGTAACGCTCCAGAGCTAAGGGGTCAGATCATCCTGCGTTTCTGTAACCGAGTCTTTCGCATCCCGTGCAGAACGCGTTCCGCGCTTTTTAAGCACTTGAATTTAACCGCCGGACCGGAACTTAAGTAACTTACTTAAAAATCGGTGGCAGAGACAGTCACTGAAATCCAGACCTTATGCTTCAGTCCGGACGGCACGGCAAACCTGATGGAAATTACTCATGCCTGAGAATTAAGCACATTTACACTCTGTGGAGGATCACGATCTCATTTTTTGCTGTGCCTCAGTTCCTCATCCTCAAGACGTGGATAACAAATACTTCCTTTCTCACATCCTATCTTTATCTTTGCTCTCATATGACAAAAGTTTAGGCATAGCTTTATGCATGTCTATAATCTCATGGACTTAAACTGGACTTAAACTTAATTCAGAGAAAAAAAGTTAAACATACATGCAGGTATTGGAAAGATCAGGAGCTTAGAATGCGAGCTCTCTGAAACAGAAACTGTTTACTACTTCCTAAAAGTTTGTATTATAGAATAAAATTAGGTCTCTGAGGGTAAGTTGGGATTTTTTAAGAACAGAAATGGCAAGACTGTACCTGGAGATTTATTTCAGGTGCTCCTTCCCTCAGAGAAGCTCTACAGATATGACTGCTGTGTGATTCACAAACTGGGATATTATCTGGTTATACCTGGTGCTTCTCAATTTTTTGATTTTTCACACTGTATCTTTAAAGAGATGAAGAACCCTCCTTTTATTGTAACTTTGAAGTAGACTTTATGGATCTGATAGGGTTGAAACTCAGAGGCAAATTCTCCTCATATTTATTCCAGAGGAACCCCATGTCTTCTAGCAGGTTTGCATACAGGGAATCAAAGCATTTGATGAGTAGAACACCTGGCACTCCCAGGTAGTAAAAAGAAAGAAAGAGATTTACAAAAGATCCACAAAAAGGTGCCACCATGTGTCTTGCAGTTAGTACCTTTCTCCAGCAAATCACAAAGAGCTCATCCTCAGCAGGACCGGGAATATAGGCAGGGAGAGCTTCACCAGACACCTTCAAAAGCAGAAGCTGGCTAACTCGAGGGAACTCAGCAACTTTCCACAGATAGCATGCATTTGGATATTTCAAAGTAAAAGGACTGATACTCCCCATGGGAATGGTTCTTTCAGGAGCTGTTTGCTCCTCTCCTGTGCTCCAGCACACCAAGGGGGAACTGATTTGGCATACATTTTTAAAGGCAGATTTTACACTGCACAAGCCACATCCCATTAAATACTTGACAAAGTTTTAAGGTCAAAATTGAGTTGCTAGATATGTGTCAAAAGTCAAATCTAAAGTCAAATCTTGTGAGATGTGATCTTCCATAATTCACTGTGTTTAGGTTTGTTAACAGTTTGTAGAAGCTCTCTATACTTAGATGTTGTGAAGGATCCTTTTACCACTGGCACCCTGGTGAGTGACCAGCAGCACAGCCACAGCAGCACTGAGCTCACTAGTGCCAGGCTGCTCTCAGGTACAGCAAGTTCCTTGCTGGGAGAGCAGCAGTGGCCAGTGTGAAGAGATTTTCACTGTCCCAGTGATGTCCCCCAAGCCCAGAGCTGCTTCAAACTGATCTGTTAAGGGATAGTTGCAGATATACACTCAGGCACTTGCCTGAGGAATCAGATTCTACAACCCTTCTCTTGTGGTATTTCCAGTGACATTACTGGGAATTTTGGATGAGACAAAGTGGGTTGTAAAGGGAGAGCAATGTATAGCAAAGAAAAAGAAAAACAAAACAAAGAGTGGCCTTAGAGTTGTCTAATTCACTGCCAGCTAAATCTTATGGTAGACAAAATCCGCCAAAGAGGCTTTTCCATTGCTAGATTTATTGTGGGAAGCATCTAACAAGACTGCACAATGAATGGTTTCTTTCAGATTTATTTTTAAACACAAATAATAATTGTTATTGCAGGAGGTACTATGTTTCTACTGCTGTGTATTACTATTTCCCATTTACTGCTTTCCTACAGCAGTCTTACCAACCTGAATCCTCAAAATGGACAGCATGCCACATTCATGCTGCTTCAGTCCATTACCAGGCAGGTGCTGATAATTAAATATAAAAGTACAACAGAAAAGATTTGCAAATTGAAAAGCAATAAAAAAGTGTTAAGCACAGAGCATGCATATTAGGTGCAACAGCTGGAGTATGCCAGGCAGGTGTTTCTCTTGGCTTTCCATCACAAAATTTTTATTTTAGTTCTAATTATTCAGAGGGTTTGCTTGTGAGATCCTGAATCTGCTGGGTTTAAAGTTGTCATTCAGTTTGGAATACAGAAATTCTGTTCGTGATGAGGATGGTGAAGATTTATCAGAAGCATGGTGGATTTTCAGAGGTACGAAAGGGTAATGGATGTTGTGTTCTACAACAGAAATCTCCCATGAACCATGCTTTCTACTGTAATGCTAAGTGTGACCAGCTTGTTTCACAGTCCTCATCGTAGCTAGTTTCCTCACCCTGAGAAATCCCCCACAGGACTATTTTGCTCTCAGATGGCTCTTCATACTTTGGAGTGCCAGAAATGCTTAAAAAATGGACCTCACACTAAACACTTGACTGGCAGGTATTTAAATATTACATAGGAAATACTGATCACTGCTCCAGTTGCACATAATGTCTAACATTTAATAGATCTTTGCTTAGAATCTTTGATCCATTAAACTACAGTCTCAGATTTTTTAACTTTAGAAAAGAACTGTGTCACCTCCCAGCAAAGCTCTAATGCTTTTACCTCAAAAGCATCTCAAAATTCCACATATTCCTCTCCTTACACAGCATGGGAAATACCACCTGTGCTACTGACATATACATAGAAAATATCACCACCAAGATCTTCTTTCTTTCCCATCAATCTGTTCATGTCATTTTCCTCTCTGCATTGCTGTGCTGACTCCTCAGGCACTGTTGCAACATACTCACCTTTCTCCCAACTTACGCTGGCTTCCCACTGTCCTTTACTTGATCTCTCCCATAATTCAAGTATCTCATTTCTGTATAAGCATTTTAGGCTTTCTTTCCATATAACTTCTTTCACCAACTGACCTCCCTGAACTCAACTACAAGTCTCTTTCTCTCTCCAGGCTGTGTATTTCACACTAATTTCTACCATACTACTGTTTAGTCACCTGTGTAAAATTTGAAAGCCCTCCCCACCCCACCTTGGTTTTCTCAGCCTCTCCACTCTTTCTTTGTGAGCTTCTTATTGAGAGGCCAGAGAAACTCTTAGTGCCTTATAGACACTAACACAAACATGAGTAAATAATTGCTGTAACAATGCTAGGAAATGTGGATGACATGATCAGCTATGTGAGATTTTAATCTGTATGTAGGTGAAAGAAGAGAATAACAGTTTGTCATCAGTGGTTTTTTTTAACATCTTTCATTTTTGGGAATAGTGACCGCAAAGAGAGGGGCGTTTGTTTGTGGATTTTTTGTTTGTTTTCTTGTGGTTTTTTTAGGGTAGAAGAATGTTTTACAATATAGAAATATAATAGGCTGAATATGACTACAGACACTTTAGCATCAAGGAGAGGTGCATATTGTATGACTGTTGACAGACTGATGTGTAACCATGAAGTTGAATCACAGCTGCTCTTCAGCCAGGAGACTCTCAAGTTTTCATGTACTTACATTTTTAGTGGAATCAAATGCTCTGGTTATGGGTGTGCATATGCACACATCCATGCACACATGCACAAAACACTTGGGAAGGGGCATACCAGAGACATCATCAGTCCCACACATTCTGTCATATCACTGTTTGAAAAGCATCCCTTCTAACACTTCCTGCTCATAGTTGCATCTGGACCAAAGCTAAGAACAGACTCAGGACAAATTCAGGAGGTCTCATTCACATCCAGCCTGTTATCTCGTTGTTTTGCTGGTTGATCTCTGGCATTTTCACTCAGATGGCTTTGGTAACCTGAAGAACCTGTTGGAGGAACAACTGGCCTTTGGGTCTGCCTACAGGACAAGTATGATGGAGGTAGGAACCAGCCACACCACCACTCCATTCCACAGGATAGACACACTCTACGTACTGCTGTTTATGTTTAGACAGTGCGCAGAGGTGCTAGGTAATAGGTGTCACTTTATCACAAGCTGTTGGCGTCTTCTCAGGCAACATGAATTGCCCAGTCTGTTGAGCAAAATGGGACATTCTTGATCGCAGGCTAATCAGTCTTGTCAGGGACTTGGTTACATACAGTAATACCTTGGTGTCAGGGGAGGAGAGGACACAGTTTCCTTCTACAATAGGAAAGTTCTGACTATAGAAGACTAAGACACTACTGTCACCAACAGCATCCTCAGAGAGGATAAAACTAGACTTTCAGGAAGCACACTTCTTGCTTCAAAGACTACCCAGCAATTACTCTGCATATAAAAACATGGCATATAGGATTTAGCCTAATGTAACTGAAACCAAAATTCAGTCTCTCTGTTTTGAAATACCCCTTATGGCCTATGGAAAAAATTTTGCTTTCTTCAGCTATTTTAAACGAAAAGTTTAGTTTATGCTTCTTTTTTTGCAACTAGCTTTACATAGAATATACATAAAATTTAACTTCCATTTACATCTGGAGACAGCTGCCGAAGTCCAATAAATACTCCAGATTTTTAACAAAACTAAGAACAGAAATGTTTTGTTCAGAATTACAAATATAAAATTATTTGATATTTCTTTCTCTTAAAATGTCTCAGAACAGGACCTCCATAAGTTCTGTAGTAGTATGTATCTAGTAATATATTTCTAGTATGTATCTGCAAGGTTTTCAGAACTGTTTGATCAGACATGAGGGAAAACATGCAGAGTCCAGCACAGGGCAAGAAAGACAATGAAAGGACTAGAACACCTCTCCTATGAGGAAAGGCTGGGAGAGCTGGGACTGTCCAGCCTCAGGAATAGAAGGCCCAAATGGATCTTCATTTTAAAATACTTCATCGGAGAGAAGGGAGAAGAAGGAGCCACATTCTCCTCAGTGGTTATCGCTGATAGGATAAGAGACAGTGGGTGAAGGAAATTTCACCTGAATGCAAGGAAGTACTTTTTTTACTCTGAGTGTGTTCAAACATTTGAACACGATCACCAGAGAGGTTGTGGAGTCTCCATCTGTAGAGATAGTCAAAACCCAGCTGGACTTGGTCCTGGGCAACCTGCTCTGGCTGACCCTGCTTCAGCAATGGGGTTGGATGAGATGATCTAAAGAGCCTGTGATAAAAAAAAGGCAATCATCTGTTTTTCAGAGATCATTAAATATATGTATAAATTTAAAAAGAAAAATGTTCTCTCCTGTTAATTTTTCTGTTACTGTTCCCTTCCAAACTTGTACAGCTAAGGCTGTACTTCAGTTTAAATTTCTCAACTGATTTTCTTCTCAGAAAAGTGCGATAAAAGTTTTCTGTACAAAAGGGCCTGAATTAAGAAAGTTTGTCACACACTTCCTTTGGCCATCCACTGCATCTGAGGATCAGAGTATTTGGTTTGTGCCTTTTTTTTTTTTTTTTTCCCCAACGTATTTTACATGGAGGTGCTACAGCTGTCTGTGCAAAAGGTGAAGATCACAGTGTTTAGGACTAATATACCCAGGCAGAGATGAAGATATTCCTGAGCCTAGTCAGATACTGGATCTATTCCAAGAACAGCATTGTTAATCAGGCATTTCTCCACTAATAGAGTTGTGTAAGGGCTGACTAATGTTTCTCTTGAGGGTCTACTGCCAAAATTAATCCTCCATGAGAAGGTAGCTGGAAGTAGGAAAAAGATATAAGTCCATTTTTGCATGGCCTTAATCTTGACTTAATAAGGAAGACGTCAGAAATTTAGAATGGTATTTGGTTGGCAAATGGACACTTCATCTTCTTTCTCAATTACTCTTATGATTACCCCTTAAACATTCATATGGACAGATACAAAAGCTTAAAAGTAAATATCTGGTGGATTTTCTGGAAAAGGTGAAATGATACGACTCTGCTGTAATTTCAGTGCGGTCTACTGAGAAGCAGAAAGCAATGCAGAGTTGTGTTAATAAACTGACATACTGATCATAGGATTTGCTTTTTCATTTTCTTTTAAATCCATCTCTTAAAGTCTCTTATCTATTTCTTTCAAATCATAAATCACTAATGAAGTCAGATTAGAAAGATTCAGAAGTATGTTACTCTCAATTTTCAGAAAGAGTAAACTATTAACAGCACTGCTAATACTTGAAGGATTGATTCAGCATCACTGCTCACAAAATCTTCAGTAACAAATCCTAATTTTTTAAGTTAATTTACTACTGGTAAATATTCAGTGAAGATCTCTGAACAATTCCATTGCCTGCTGGTTCAACATTCAGTTGTTTTATTTATGTGAATCACATATGGTCGTTTCTGAGCTGTCCAAAAATGGCAAAAATATTCACATTCTAATGAACCTCGTACTCATTCTATGACAGATTTGCCTTCACTGAACATTTCTATTAACAAAGTTCAATTCAGCTTCATAAGAAATGCACTGATTTGGCCCTAGAAAACAACACTGCTGTCTGTGAGATCTGCCATCTTCTACAGGCCCCACCTTGCTCAGGAGACTGTCCCTGTGCATAGTTAGTGATGAATTATAACTTCTGATACTTGCTGCACATATGTGAAATATCTTGAGTCTAGAGAAACAAACTCATTTTAATTAAGCTTATCTTCATGCCTTCCTATTCCAATGTATTTCAATATAGCTGAGAGTGTACATCTCTCTGGATTATTTTATTTACAGTTAGTGATGGCAGGTATGTGGTCAGAGTGCCATTGTGGTAAGAGTACCATTGTGATCTCTATCACTTGTTCAAAACGTTTTTTATTTAATAGCAGTTAAGAGTTTCTGTTAAGGAATACAAGGGGGAGCTGTCTTCTATAACTAACAGTGATAAAGCAAGCTCTGGAGATTACTGCTGCATTCCAAGAAAGAAGTTTGGATAGTGTTCATTATGCAGTTTCAAGAGAACCATTCAGTCTCTTCATACCACGGTTCCTTGGAGTAAATCGCAATGGTAGCACTTCTTTATTTCACAAGGGTATTCAGGGAAAACCATACACATTTTGAGAATTTCAGAAAGTGTGGTAAAGGAATCCATAAGGGCATGTCTGCAGGGCAGGCTGAACCTTCTCTGTCTTCACATTGAGCTGGCCAGACGACAAGCCAGCTGTGAGCTTGTGATGGGTTAATCTTGGCTGGCTGCCAGGTGCCCACCAAACCAGTCCCTTGTTCCCCTTCCTCAGCAGGACAGGAGGAGAAGATACCATGAAAAAGCTCATGGGTCAAGTTAAGGACTCAGAGCTTGCTCATTGACTACCATGATGGGGGAAACAGACTCAGCTTGGGGAGGTGAATTTATTTTATTGCCAACTAACAACAGAGAAGGATAGGGAAAAAAAACCAACCCAAAACTAAAATCCACCTCCCTCCATCCCCCTTCTTCCCAGGCTCAGCTTCACTTCTGATGCTTCTGTGTCCTCCCAGCTGAGTGGTCCAGGAGATTAAGGAATGAAGTTTTTGGTCAGTTCATGACATTTCACTTTTGCTCCTTTTTCATCACATTGTTCCCCTGTTCCAGTGAGGAGTCCCTCCCATGGGAGGGACTTCCCGAACTGCTCCAACATGGGTCCTTTCCATGGGCTGCAGTTTTTCAGGGATGGACTATACCAGCTTCGGTCCCCCGCGGGGTCACAGTTCCTGCCAGAAAACCTGCACCTGTGTGTGCTCTTCTCCCTGGACTGCATTTCATTTCCTGCCAGGAGCCTCCTTCAGCATGGGCTCTCCATGAGATGCAACTTCTTTTGGGGCACATTCACCTGCTCTGGCATAGAGTCCTTCATCATCTTCAGGGCGGATATCTGCTCCACTGAGATTCTCCATGGGCTTCAGGGGCACAACCTGCTTTGTTGTGGTCTGCTCCCTGGGCTGTAGGGGAATGTTTGCTCCAGCACCCGGAACACCTCCTCTTCCTTCTTCCCTGGTCTTGGTGTTTGCTCCTTCTCTAACATTTGCCCACAGCTGCAGCACAGCTTTCTTACATATGTTTCCCCAGAGCTGCCACCAGCGCTGCTGATGGCCTTGGCTCTGGCTGGCTGGAACTGGCTCTGTCTGACAAGGGGCAGCAGCTCACAGAAAGCATCCCTGCAGCTTTGCCTTCCTACCAAAGCCGTGCCATGTAAACCCTGATGGTAGCTTGGAGATACCAGGACAGCTGGCTGACTCCCAGTATACAGCTGCTTACTCCAGTGGATGCACAGCAGAGGTAGGGAACATTGTATCTCTTCCCTTCATCCAGGTGCAGGGATGCCTGTTTGGCAGATAAGCAGTATTTTACACCTGGGCTTCTAAAAAGCTGTACTTCTCATTATTTTTGTTATTTGCATTACCTGAAAACAAGCAGATGCCACTCAGGGTCTAGGAGTCCATCACGTGTGGCAGTGTGCAAACAATTTGTGACCTATATTTAGTCAGACAACAGATAACCAACAGCTACACACAGCTCAGGGAACTCAAGGAAGAGGTGAGATCCTATCAGGCAAATAAATAGGCTGGGGACTGAAGTGCAGCCCCACTATAGTTGTTATCAGGTTTTGTATTATTTGTATCGTTTCTCTCATCCCAAAGCTAAAAACAGGTTAAAGGGAGAAAATTAATTAGCCAGGATAGAACATACAGATACGTCCTTCCCAGCCCTGCAAGAAGAAAACGATGATTTGAAAAGAGAGCAAGCAGGCTGGGGAGAGTGGTCAGGGATACGAGACCTTTCCAGCAGAAGTACAGTAAGCAAGTATTGGGTTAAACCAAGGATGGAGAGCCTGGAGCAGATAAAACTCCCCAAACCGTGTGCTAAGGCAATGATGTTTCCAGCATTTTGCACGGACATGAACAGGAGAGGACGGGTTTGTCTCTTACAAGGGTGAGACACAAGGTGATGAGAATTTAAGCATGAGTTTCAGCTACAGGCAGATTTAGGAAGGGCCTTACCTGGGCAAAGCCATGCAGAAAGGATCCACAGCTTTCGAGCCTATTCCTTAGATGAGGATATAATAAAGGCTGTTTGAAGGGAGGGTCACCTTATTTATTCTGGTCTGAAGCAACATGTATTACACTTTGTTATTATGATGTTGATCCTGTGGAGAATACATATTAAGGGTGTAGCTGTCACAGTTTCTCTTTGTCCCATGCCTGTCCCTTCCCTGGGTGTGTCCTTTATAGAGAGCGCCTCAGGAGACTCAAGATGGAGATGAGTGATATTAGGGTGAAATTAGCCATAAAGAAAACATTTAAATAAAAATGATTAACCCTGTGTTAGAGCTATTATGGGATAGAAAAGAAATGTCAGAGAAAAAAAATGTGTACCATGACTGCCCCATTACACTATAATTAGTTTATCTTTCTATAATTTATGCTTAGCTCTATGTCAATGAATTCCAGACAGAAGAAGCCCCTGGCCTGCAGCAAGGCTGAAGGAGAGAGGAGCCCTGGATTGTGCAGAATTTTTAAAGGTATTCTGGGACCTAAGATGTGTTCCACCCTTGGAAATTAAAAGGAAACAGCTCCTTTTTGTACAAGCTAATTGATATCAAACTAATTACAAGATAAGCACCTAAATATCTTCAAACATCTGTGTTTAGATTTCCAGTTTTACCTTGGTACAGGCAAATACTTTTAGGAGGTATTTGGAGTATTTCTCACTGCTTATATAATCAGTCTAGCGGCTCTTGATAGGCATCAGCTGAGTTTAATGAAAAGTATTATTTATCTCAAGGGAGGTGAACAATTATTCTTTTTTCTGGTTCTCTAACTCCTTCTTCCCTTTAGAGACTAATATTTGACTAGAAAAATAATCATTAAGAGAGTTTATACTGTTAGATGGAAATCTAGCCCAGTTACCTGACTTAATGACACAAACATCCCGTAATATGTATATATTGATGCCTTGAAGTGAATACCAGGATGTTTTGTCCTGAAAGGTAAATATTGATCAACATGTACAGTGTATTTTTCCTTTGGATCAATATGCCCGTTTCTTCTTAAATCAATAAGTACTTATTCTTACATAGAGGAAAAGTTTGTCTCATAATTGGATAAAAGTGGGTATATAGCAAATGAGAACATTTTTCTTGCTTAGCTCCAACAGTTGAGGGGCTCAGGGTTCTAAAAAAAAAAAAAAGCCAGACTGAACATGTAAAATGTTGCATATGAGGTTCAAAAAATATCACTCACATCTGCTGAGCCAGTATAATAAACATCCACATGCATGACCCAGTTTTTTAGTCAGAGAACTATGGTGCTTGCTGAACTCAGCTGAAGCAGTCAATATTCCACATTAATTTCTCTGCTTTTTTGTTATTTTTAACTTCTTGGAGTATTTCTCTGTCTATATGTCTAAATAACAGCTACAATTTTTGAGGGAATCCTGGGACCTGTTTTGTGATCTTTAAGCTCTGCATCCTAACTGTTGTTTGCAACTGATAGTTGCAATGGATGGCCTGACTTTGAAATAAGACAGGAGATGAGAATTTGACCATTATTTCAGAACCATAGCATTTTCAGAATCTGCAGTTTAATATTTTTTCCTCTATTTTAGAAATACATGTAGAAATAATTTACTACAAAAGTGTTTCCCGAGTTTGTTGTTCTTGTGGTTGCCACTACAGGTTATTAGTTAAAAAAACCCCAAGAATAAAATCAAAATTCTCCACTCCCAAACATAACTAGATTCCACACTTCAGTAAGGCAAAAAGGCAAACTAGCTAGCTATGAAAGTGTTAGTTTGGTCTACTGTAAGTGAGATTTTTTCTTGTAGATCTCAGACCGAAAATGGTAATATTTCAAGGAAAAAATCATAGGGAAACAAAGTTAAGAATGCTATTTAAATATGCAAAACTGAAAAAATTAACCCCCTTTATGGTTATTCTCTCAGCACCTTTCCTTCCATGAAGAATTGAGAACATGAAGAAATATCAGAAGCGTTGTCATATTTGGAAAATTTAAGAACAGAAATGCTTTAAAAAAATAAAGTGACTTCAGATTATCAACTACATTAAGGCAAAGCAAGAAAAAACCCGTGAAAATGCACAGCTTTTAATTTATCTTCTGAATAAATGCATTACAAAATAATGTAATAAAATGCTACTTGCACTTATTAAAGAACTGTACTTAGGGTTCTCATTTGTCTCCTACTGCAGTTAAGCGAAGTCAGAACCCGTCTGCTGAGTTTGGCTTTTGAGAAGGAACCTCTGTTTTCAATCTCCACTATTGCCAGGTGAAAACATCTTCCAGTTCATCAGATACATTTATATCACTACATATTAACATTTGTATTTCTCAAGTGAGTTGAGATCTCAATGTATTTTAAGTAGTTTTAATTGCCTGCTATGTGGCAAATTGAGGTACCCTTGTTAGGACTAGTTTGTCACAAGGTTACTATTTTGGCCAGGATGGAATTTTCAGACTGCCTAGAGGAAGGCCAGTATATGATGGCACGGGCTTCCAAAATTCAGTTAGACTATTTTGGGGGAAATAGTCTCCAAAAATACATTTTACTAGGAATTGCTAAGTATAATGCACACCTTCCAGCACTTGCCAACCCGTTTTATACACTGGATTTCTGAGCTCTGTGTGAGACTGCTCAGGACTAAGCAGTCTCCATACCCAGTCTCCCACTGACAATGGAGGTGGAGATCAAGTGGGGGGAAAATTGGCTGCTGCTGATGCAGCATAGGAAGAGGAACCTAACAAGCAGCCCCAGTGTGAGTGGAAGAGACACGCATCTGGCAACCCCAAAGGTAAATCCAAAACACTGAGGGAATTGTGCTTTCTTTACTTATTCAGAGGCAAATGTGGCACTTGGTCACACCTCTGTGTACCACTGTTTGACCAAACCACTGCAAGCTGTGAGTGCATAACAATGCTTATATTGCATCCTTATATTAATAATCAAATATCACATGACTTCAGTTTTACTTCACTGTGTTATTTCTGTTCACACTTTGCAAAGGTGTAACAATTGCAAATTGTCTTGGTGTGACCTCTACACTCCCAATAGACAACTTTTCTTCCTTCGTGTCCTGCAACTTCCCTCCACCACTCCCACAGGCACAGGAATTTTGCAATTATTTTCCTCTAATTCTTCCAGTTTCCCCAGTAACTCTGTCCACCAAATCTTCCCTCAATCTCCCGCACACCCATTCTTACTCCCTTCATTACTTGTGCTATTCCACCTCCCCCGTTCCCCTGCCAATTCTACAGCAGGCTATCCCATCCTTGACTTCCCTTGCCTGGCTAGTTACCTCCTACATTTCCCCTTTGTATCTGAACACATTGAGTGTACTGTCTGCAAGCACTGATAAGATTTCCTGTATTCCATTTCCACCCTAAGAGTGTCTAATCTAGTTTCTGCACCTTCTACTCCACTGAAATTGGGAACAGCTGAACTTGGTCAGATCAGAGGACCATCTAACCCAATATTCTGTTTTACATAGTAGCCAAGCCAGATGCCTGTGAAGTATAATCAGTATGGGCAAGAATATAGTGATATTCTTCTCACACCCCCAGCTGTTCTGGTCAAAATCTCTAATGATCACTTTACAGCCAATTTGACAGTCAGAACTTGTTATTCTTTTCCTTCTTGCCCTGTCTGCATTCTTTAACATTATCTCCCTCTGTCCTGATGGCTTCAAAACCAGTGCTGACTTTAGGTTCTCCTTCTAGTTTCATTATGATCTTTGGAAGTTCCTCTTGTTCTTTAAATTTTTTTTGGGGCAGACTTCTGGGATCTGTCCTAGACCTCTTCATCCCACACTCCTCCTCCAAAATAAGAAGATGCAAGGTGCATTTCCAGTTAAAATTTTAGCTAGCAATTCCATATTGACAGACTATCTGGTTTCTGTAATTTTCTGTTCAATCTGAAAATTCAGCTTTCTCTAACATGTCTTTGAGAATATTTCTCTAAGCCCAAGTTCAACAGTGCCAAACCAGATGCCATTTCTCTCCCTTCAGTTCTGACCATTACCTCCTTCTGAATCAGTATGCAAAATCAGCATCCTGCCTCTTTTCTCACATTGTCACCCAAAACCCCCATCCTCAACTCATAACTCTCACATTTTTCACATTCAGACTATTTCAAACACTTGAAAACTATTTCTATACATCCAACAGTTGTTAACATCTAACTCTGAGTTCTCGTCCCCTTGTAGGTTGATTACTGCAATATTCTTTCTCATTCATTTTTTTCATCATGACAAGCTGCAGTCATGTTCATTCAGAATATGGGTACAGGGATCATTATGTTTGCCTGCCCCTTTAACCAAACGAAATCTTTTCCTAGATACCTTCATCCATAGTTCATTCCATCACTTAAAAAAAAAAAAGGATCTGGGGTTTTCTTTGAGTCCTTTCTGACCTATAACCTTTATTGCCTATCAAAATGTAAGCTCTGATTTTCGATGGGCCTTTGCAACTTCTCTCCGGCACTGAGCAATTTCTTTCTCAAACAAGAATCTTTGCTCTCACCCATGCTTCTCCTCACTGAGAACAGCTCCTGATCTACCATTTCCTTTGTTGTTTTGAAGTTCTCATTCTCTGGCCTTGAGGAAACCAGAATTAAGGTTTCTTAAAGTTAAAAACAACAGCCTGTTTTTAATAGGCATAGAAGGACTGAAATTTATACTTATAGTATAGTGGGAAAGGCTTCATGTGGACTACAAGATGGTTGTTTGAAGAATTGTAAGTTATTTCCAGTCATAAAAAACCTGTGAATATGAATACTTTCAACACCAGTGTAGCCTTACTCTCTTGGTAAGACATCAGTTATTTCCAACATGGAGTCAGTATTTTAAAAGCCCTCAATACAGAACAGTGATGATAAATGCAACAACAATAAAGAAAATCTTAATTTTGCATTTTTTTTCCTTGTAATATGTACATTACCTTCCCAAGAAAGTGAACTATTAAACATTTTATACTAGTATGAAACCAAACTATATGAAGTCCCCTTCCTCTTTTTTTTCAATTGGTGAGGGTGCTACTTAGTCAGAAGAAGGATAAAGCTTAAGGCAATCAAGAAAAAGATGGATGATGGTGAACACTGCTTGGGACAGAAGATGAAGCCTCCAGCTGCTTGTCACAGCACTGCAAGAATCACTTCAGTAGGATGAGAGAAGCCAATGCTATCTTGATGAACTGACTATGTAGAGTTTTGAGGGGGTTGCTTTTCTTGAAGCACGAACACAAAACACAAGATAGAGGAAATCATATCATTACCAGCATGAGCCTGTGGTTTGGAAAGATGAGCGGTTGGCTTCTGGCAGCTGCAAGGAATGATGGGGACTCAGATAGTGCCAGTCTGTCACATTCTCCATGTGCCTTTTTGCAACACTTCCCCCCTGCCCCCTACCCCATTTTTTTTTTTTTAAAGCAGTAAGCATGCTATCCAAGAAAAATGAATTACATAGGTGTCCCCTCACTCAGCTATCAAATCCTTCTCTTCCAATCGACTAAATAAAGAGAGGGGCTGTTGCTTTCATGGGAAAAAAAAAAAGGTAAAATCGTTTTCATGCAAGCCCATACTAGAAAATCAGGAAGGTATTCATTTTATTTTGTGTATCTAGACAGTGATTTTAATGTTATGCAAATGGAGCAGGCAATTCCTAATCTATCCTGAAATGTATGTGTCAGAGCTCTTGTGTAGTGCAGGTTACTGATGATAAAAACAAGATGTGTTTTTATACAAGGAAGGCGCATGATTACCAGCTTTAGAATTTTTTCTTTCATTACAAATTTAAAATAGGACAAGCCAGTGCAATGGAAACTGAGGGGTACCACCACACAAAAAGCTAATGTCTTTTCAGAGTCAAGTTTGACAAGCATTGTTTGCCTCTCTCCTTGAAACCAGAACAGCTAGACATAGTAGCAGTCTCTTAGACTTTAAAACAGATTAAGAAGAAAAGCTTCTATTAATCCTTACTGCACTAGTGTTCCTCATTTTTCTTTCTTTTTTTTTTTTCATGCAAAAAGGAAACTTATCTTGTCTAAAGAACGTCTCCAAACACTCAGTTGAGTTGAGGTTGTCATGATAAGGCAATCTTCACATCAGGAGGCTTTTTCAGAGAGGAAGAAGAAGCTCAGACACAGGCAGGGTCCAAGCCTCAGACCCAACTGTCAAGGAAGCTGATGCACAAAAGGTCTTAAACTGACATTTATGTTGCTGTTATATGCTTAGGTAACTTAGTAGAACAATCCAGACTCTCAAATCAAGACTCATCTCCCACCTCAATCTGGCAGCCCCTCAGTTTATGTTTCCCCAGTGAAGTCAGCCCCCTGTTTTTTTTCCCCAAGCCAGCAGTTAGAGACCATGTACACACGGTGCATCCACAGAGACATCCCTCCTCCGCCTGAGCAAACTCAGATTTACTTGTGCACCCTGCTGGTTGAATCCCTACATCTCCTGCGTACTCCTCTGGAGTCAGGAAAACCGCTTGGGTACAGGACCTGGCTTCAAGCCTCTTCCTCACTTGATTAAAGCTGTTAGGATTTAATAGGCAAGACAGAGACAGCATTACCCCAAATGGCCAATACCTCAGCAGTTCAATCAAATGACCATGTTCTCCTACTACAAATATGGGTTCCTCTCCATAGGCAGATGGGAAACTTAAACCTAGGTCTCCTAGAGCTGTAACAGGGACGATCAGATAAAGATCTGTGTGAGGAGAGCAGGAAGCAGGGTGAGAGGAGGAGCTTTTGCTGTGTTTTATCAGGAAATAAAAGCAGATATTGTAGGTAAAGCTAAACTATCAAAGTTGGTTTCAGGGCTGTGACTATCAAATACCAGGTTGTGTCTCCCAGCTGAAATGGATGAAGAAAAGGATCATAAGACAGCCATGAGCAGAGAGCTGAGTTGTTTCCCTCCTCGTGCAATGACCTCGGTGGATTTGGTTTTCAAAGGTTTAGCAACACTGCCCAGAGCTGTCTGTGGCTTTTGCACTCAAGTGACACTACAGCTCTCCCCTAAAACTCAGGTTGATTAACCTCTAAGTCAATTTAGAAAGCTTCCAAAGGGCTCTGACAATATCAGAGACAATATGATGGTGTTTTTCTTACTCCTGAGAATTAGGCAGCACATCACAGAGACAATAATATTTGCCCTAAATGGCAGCAGTCTAGGGAACTTCTCAAATCATCATTTTTAATTCAGTACTGGAACATCTTTGGGTTGGAAAGAATATCCAAAAATGCCAAAGAAGCCTCAGGATCCAGATGCAGATCTCAAATCTCATTTCTAACCACATGAAAAATGTGCATTCAATTCCACCCTGTTTTGCTGTGAGATAAACTGGGAGAAAATACATAGAAATATTAATATAGACAAGGCTTCACTTGGAAGATTTGCCAGTTGAAGAATTACCCTCTTGTAAGAATGAAAGGGAATTTTATTGTGTCCAGTGCTTCTACTACATGGTACAGTATATAACTATAACCAGAGAAGATTTGAGCAAAGTCATAAGGGATGGTGAGACTGACCACCCAAGACTGGCTAGAGCCCAACCCAAGAAAAAACAGAGAAGAAACAAGCCGCAGGAATAAGGATCTGGAGCACAAAAACAAGGAAAGCACCTCAATTTTTGCAAATTTCTTCATGTATCTGACATGCAGACAAGTCATCAGTTGGGTCTACAGACCAGTCCTCAGTCAAATTCAGTTGTTTTTTTCTTTTTTTTCCTTCGGTGCTCTGAGTGAATGGAAATGTTAATTTCAGAACAGAATCTATTTCTCATTTAAGTTGTCTCAAACCCTTAGTTTGCTTCAATCTTCCTTCAAAACTAGGTTTAAACTGCATTTATGCATTCAGTGTTTACTGAGAAACGGTAACTACCATATACTAGAATAATCCCAAAGAAAAGGTTTTCATTAAAAGCGGGGAACACATGGCTTCCCTTATACTGGGACACCTCACACTGGCTCAAGTTTCCTGGTGAAACTGCACTGACTTTTGAAAGGCTAGTATTCCAGATACCTTTGGGACACAGGGTTCACTGTCCTAAAAATGACAAAGAAAACTTAAATATGAGCCCATGTTTGAAACTGAGTCTCATTAGACAATTTGTATTCCTATGTATGATGGCCAGTTTTAACTTCAAACCTGTACAGAAAAGTTAGGGATGAAATAGGAAACCTGGAAAATATGTATTTACAGAGTAAGAGTGAAAATGCTGGTGAGCAGAAATCTGCAAAGGCCCACTAAAATCAGCTAGCTCTGGGCAAGGAATCTGTAGGTCCCATGTTATTATCAGAATGTATACTTCATTAGCCCAATACCTTTACCAAAATTAAGTGCACTACATGGCCAAATAGGGCTTTACTTGCACAAACACAGGGTCTTTGATCCACTCACGTTCTGTGTTAGTGAAAAGACAGCCATCCCTCTTTTTGATCAGAGTGAGAGTTTTACTCTCAAGACGAAATAAGAAACTGTGCTGATATCTCTATGTAAACAAGGGGGCACCCTGATTATGCTGATCCTACTTTGAAAAAATAGGAGCAAAGAAAAACCCAAACGACCTCCCCCAGTGCTGAAGTTCAGATTTTATTGTAGGGACAAAAGAAAGACCTTTTCATTTCCTCAGAATGATCATGAATATTTCAAAATCAACACTTGAAATATTTACTCAACATTACATCAACATTCATATTGTTTTAAACGTGTTTTATGCATGGCCAAATAGTGTGCAGACATTTGCAAAACGATTTGTCAACATTGCCTCTGAGGTGTGTTTTAATGAAAATGTGAAATTTAAAAAAAAAAGTTTAAATGCAAGCTTCCCAGTGCAGTCAATAATAAATTTACCTGAGCAAAAATATTAAATTTGAATTCTAATGAGCTGTAAATGCACAGTATCTATCAGGAGTCTGTGAAAGTGATTTAGTAAAATAAGCAATATTCTATTGCAATATGTTAAAAATTAGCTGTTTGAGCGAAGCTAAGGCATCTGGAGCCTGTTATAGGAGCTGTATACCAGGGAAGGCTTTGTTTGTCTTACGGAGTCAATGGACTTATCAGAAATACAAGCATTTATCTAAGTAATTGCATAGGAGAAAACATTAAGAGCTTGGCACATGTTAAAAATGATTCCCAATTAAAATGTTATTTA
Source organism: Falcunculus frontatus (assembly GCA_013398115.1). Taxonomy (NCBI): domain Eukaryota; kingdom Metazoa; phylum Chordata; class Aves; order Passeriformes; genus Falcunculus; species Falcunculus frontatus. The sequence goes on from VZRV01009351.1 coordinate 18,512, forward strand.
ATAAACAGGCTCATTTTATTACTCAAGGATTAAAAAAAAAATTAATAAGTGACTGCTAAACAAGTAATTATAAAGGTAATAAAGCTCTCCATTCTGATTAGGGAAAATATTCATTTCATGACCATCCAGTGATCCATTTTCTACCACAGCTGTCAAAGGAGGCAGTCTGCAACCATTTAGAGATGTATGGTTGTCGCTGTGCTTATGTAATACTGCTATTACATTTTATATCACTAAAAATGCTTTCAAACTCATTCTTGGGGTAATTATAGATCAGCTTGCTTATACATTAACTCCTCTTGAGTCTTCCTTCTTGAGTCACAAATAAACTGATGCAATTTTTCTGCTGGGGTTGTGAAGCACAGTGTGGATTTATAGCTCTCTGCCTCCTGTCAGCATCGCTCAAAGCAGAGAGAACTCCGAGTCAGGCTGTGGGCAAAGTGCTTTGCCCCTGCTCTCTGACTCCAGTCAATAAAGTCTCGGTAGAAGGTCCAAACTTACGAGATGCTGATCACCCACACTTCTCTCTGTTGCCTGATGTAACTTGCCACCCCTGCAGGCACCCCCGCAATACACTACAACAGGCTGAGATAGGAAAAATTGGTGTGGGAAATAAAAAACTACAGAACAGATTTACGCCTGGTAAATGAGCAGATTTTCAACCTAGGCAGAGATCAGAGTGCTGGTAAATTATGTTCCTGCCACTAGTTTAAGACCCTGTTTCCCTTTAATTTTTGCCGTTCAGGGCATTCTACACATGTAGTTATCTGCACATTACTTCTTTTTAGCTCTTTCATGTAAATGAGACCTGGGTACAGTGGGAAAATCCTATCTAGGCTTGGACTCCTTTGGTTGTTGGGAAGGCTAACTTCACTCACAAAAGGAAGTGCTTCCCCAGCCATTTCTAAAACAGACAGTGAGTCATCTGTCTTATATGTGCACATTGGTGGAAAAGAGGTAAGGCATGAAAATAGATTTCCCCACAAAAATAGATTTCTTTCTTTTTCCCCAAAGAAAATAGATGGCCTACAGAAATGTGCTATCAATTATTCTTGTTTCCTTTTCTTTTTCCAATAATTTAATTATGCTTTGTGATACAACACAGGTGAGCTCCATGGACACTCAACATTGATACTGTATTCCTAAAGAGGAATTGTCACTGTCTTTCCCCAAGACAGTGTCAGAGGAACAAGATGTGTTGCAGTGGGAGGCTATTTTTTCAGTGTGGATGGTACGAGAGTCCTCAAAAGCCACTTGCCAGCAGCAGAGTTCAGCTGGTAGCACATCAGGAGGCTCCTCACAGAGGAAGATGGTACTGTGGTGCTTGGTGTAATAAACAGCAAAGGGAATGATTATGCTTTGTGAGGCAGAAGCCCAGTTGGCTCTCTTCCTTGATATTCACATCTTTTCGTGGCATCAGCCAGCGGATTGAGAGATAAAAGCTGAACATTTATTATCTCACTCATCAAAAGTAGTGTTTTTTTAAAAATCCCACACAAGGCTTCCTTTCAGCTGAGAACCATGAGACCAATAAGTGATCCATACTTCTGGAAAAAGTTGAGTGAACACTCAGAATAAGAGAGAATTGTTAGGAAGTCACTGTGGAATTTTCATTTAAAAACAGAGATATAAAAGGACAGATGTGCAAACAAAATAAAAATTCTGGAAATAAGGAATTTGTTGCTGAAGGTTTAATCCTGCAGTTCTCAGTTCTAAATCATCCGGGCTAGTAGGAACAGGAAGGGAAAAAGGAAACAAAAAGGTAGAAGGTGAAGTCCTAAAATGCCATGCCATCTATTTTTATTTGATATACAAATGACAGCATCTATGTTTGGTTCAGAACTTGGATGCCATGTAAGAAAAGTTTGTTTTTCAGCTGAATCTTAGAGAAGATTATTAGTCCTGCTGCCACACTTAAAAGGGAGATGGCAAGTGTTAAAATTTTTATTGCGAACTACAAGAAAAAGGGAAGAAATTCTTAACTATAAAATGCAGGAGATGAATTCTCAGAATTAGCAGCCTCTTAACCAATGTCCTGATTCCCAGTATTAGATAGTATTTAGGAAGTGACTCTAAGATTATGTTCATATGAACAATTTTTTGTGTACTTAGGGCCCTACCTGTGTTCCTTCACTGTGTGCACTCTCAATTCTGCCATTCTGAAAAGGTATTATGAGGATCATCAGCATAAGAAAGGAACATGGGGATTTAACAGCAAGATGCAAGAAACTGCTAGCTGCCCACGCTTTTAAAAACTTTGTGTAATTTCAGGTGCATTTGAGAAGCACTATCTCTTAAAAACAAATTAAGAAGGAACAATTTAAAAAAGAATTACCAAAATGCAATAGTTTATTTGGAGAAATGTAGACAATACAGAACTCTACATCATATCCTGTGGGGTGGGCTGGAAAAACAAAAGTATCCTTAGTTTTTGACATTTTTCTTTCGAAGGAAAAATACTCCCAGTGAAAAATACAGTCCCAAGCACTACTCCAGAGAGGATGAGCGCAGGTGTTCCATTTCTCACTCCAATGAGAGAACAGGACACAAATAATATTCTCCCTTTTACAAGAGGATTGTTTGTTCCTACTTTTTTGCCATTGCAAACCTGGAAGACTGACCTGCTTTCTTTGAGAATTTTTCATTTAAGAATTTTAATTATTATTTAGAACATACTGTATTTTGCCAGGTAAGATTATAATAAGAAATTTAGATCCTATTTCCAGGAGCATCTTGGAAACTAAAGCAATTATTTCTCTAAATAGACTTCAGCTCTCAATTGCATATCAGCAGCAGCTGCTCACTGTTCAATACAATAGATGCCCTAGCCGAAGCTCCATGCTTATACAGTTCAAAAGGGACAAGAGGCGTTCTTTTATTCAGGTCTCCTCTGTTCCTATCGTTGCACTAGGCTGGTGTACTTTTATGGGGAAGAGCGTAGTCAGCTAGAGACCTTCTCCTCTGCCTCCTTATTGCCATAGTATTTCCCAGCCACTGAAGCACTAGATGTTCCAGACGAGACAGAAAACTCCAATGGACAGAAATTTCTTCTTCAGTCTCTGCTCTAAGACTAGATCATCCCAAACTCACACTCACTGCTTTAGGAACCAAGAGTGGATTAACACATGAAAGGTGCCCTGGTTGCAAGGGCTGGATGTACTTGGAGGGACATTTCTATCACCCATGCCCTCTTGACACTAATCTCCCTCAGTTAAGGCGCCATGTCTTGAACCACTGCAGATGTCATGCACAGCAAGATTATGAGCAGAATCCTGCAAACTTTACAATCCTAAGGCAGGAAAACTGTTTCTTTATATTGAAGATGGTGCTTAATTAAAAAAAAGCATAGCTATGAAAGGCCCTTTAAAGAGTGGTTTGGTAGTTCAACTGACATGGGATGTGATACTGTTATATGATGTCATCTATGGAATGTAACTTTTTTTTCCCCAGGATTCTGTTCTGAAAAACAATCAAGATCCTAAGTCGTTCTCCAAATTCCCACACAAGTGTTTCTCAGATTATTCACTCCCTTTGGTAAGAAACGTGAGGGACAAGGTATGTCTTAATATCTACATAAACAAAAGAAAAATGTGGACTTACCCTAGCAAGTCCTCAGCTTCTCCCTGAAAGTAACTTGAAAGAGGGAGAATTTGGGGGATTTAGTAGAATACTGTATATGAAATTATATTAACTTCCACATACTAGCAATTCAGGAACCATTGCTGATTAATAGATACTCTATACATTACAGATGAAATATAGTTTTTCTCTGGCTATGGCTACATCAGCTTCTTGCTCAGCATAGTAATATCTAATATCCACATATTAATTATTTAAAACATTTTTACACAGTGTGGTCTTCACCAGCTCAGGGCCTACTGGAAGTTAAATAACCACCGTAGCAGTTTTGCAGTGAATGCTCCTAGGATTGGTGCCTGAAAAACAGGATATCCTGTATCTGTGTTTGACCGCTGCAGTGACCACTCGTAGAATAAAATATCTGAGAAATTCAGGATTTTGGGTTAGTTATTTTAACCTGAAACCCAAAGTTAAAAAAGCAGACTAGATTCTTCTCTTAGATACCCGAGCATTCACATGGATCCCTACTCAGCATTGTTGGAGGCACCAAAAAGACTTCTCTTAAAATAAAGTCATAGAAGAAACAAGCCATACTCTGCAGAAAATCCAGGTAACAATTTCATCTTTATGGATCAAGAAATTGCAAAACAAGCCCTAAAAGCCACCAGTTCAGTCCAGGCAAAAAAAGAAGCATTGGTAATAGGGCAAATGGATACCAACAAAGAACACATGTGCAACAATCCCAATTCAGTGTATTCATTGTGGAACAAATAATGAAAAATGGGGGAAGAAATGCCTGGACATAAGGCAGGAGTGGAAGTGGTAAAGAAAATCTAACCACTTCACAGTCTGCACTGGAGTCCCTGCTGAATGAACTGTCAAAGCGGACCAGAAAATGCATCACTGAACTCAGAAAACTTTCTCAGTCAGAAAATGTTGACATTGGCTGTGGACCTGCATTGACCCAAACCCACTAATTATTGAAAAGAAGTCACTGATTGTTCTCATTGGTAAGGTACTTAGTTGCATCTTACCTCAAACAAGATGACAAGTTGAGATGGGAGGATGAGATACTGAGCGTCTGCTGGGTGACTGAACAAAAGATGGGGAAGGGGTAGATTCAGGTAATAGTTTTGGAGGTCCTGCCCTTGACTTTAGAAGTGATGATTCCATCAGGTTGGTACCTATGAGAAAGCTGTAAAGGAGTCTCTGTGGTGTGGACCCCAACAGCTGCTACCCACACATTTGAAACAAAAAGGTTAAGATGCAGGGTAAGGCTGGGTCAAGCTAAGCCAGCAGTGCTGACAGACACTCTGAGGAGGGCAGGTTTTCCCAGCAGAGGAACACAGGGCTGTGAAAAAGGAGAGTGGGCGTATTGTCTTGTGAAAATGTATCTTTGTCTCTTGTTGAGGGCCCAGGATAGACACGGAGACCAAGCACCAGGTGGGAGAGGAGAGTCAGAGCAGTTCAGAGCTGGTGATGTTTCCAAGATCCATTCCTGCTATATAGAGGAAGCTGTGTGCTGTATGGGGAGGAACCGTACTTGGAAGATAATTGAGTCTCCGGGGTGAAGAGGAACCTTTCTCAGCAAGTTTAAAAGCAGATGTCAGCTTGGCTTTATATTTACGTATGGAAATACACTTGACACAAGCGAGGGAAACTGTCTCTTGGTCTCACATTAAGATGTGTTTAGACTGCTCACAAAGCATGAGACACCCGCCATGATTACAGAAGACCTTACAGCTCCTCTGAATCTGCTGTTCAAAACCCACCCTGGGAAGAAATTGAAACAGTTGTTTCCTTGTAACATCTAGTAAGGCATAGGCTGTCCCATGGCCTGAGGACCACCAGGAGCACCCCTGACTTCCAAAAGGTAATATCCAAGAATGGTAGCTCAGTCCAAATGCACACAAATGGATCTGTAGCCTTAAAACCTGTTGCAGGTAACATTTGCTGCTCTTCAGTGTGTAACACAGCACTGGAAAGGGGGAGATGAATTCCACTGATGAGGGAAGGAGAATTTTCAAAAAGAACTGATGTCAAGTCACGCAGAAGGAAGCCGTGAATATCAAATTGTCCATGATTGCCAACAGGCATGCAACACATGTTCTGTAAAGTGCTTGGGTAACAGGAAAAGAGAGGACATTATTTTATCATCAGGAAATAGGAGATCACGAAATATATGCCAAATAAAGAATGCAAGCTGCAGCCTAATAAAACAGTTCCTCTTTTCTACCCCACTTTTTTCCTTTCTAATTCTGAAACACAGTGGTTTGTACAATATAAAACTCCTTTTTAGTTTCATTGAGTTTGAAAGAAAAAAACCTACCCAACAAACATACCAGTCACGTGTATTCTACTGAAATGTGAATGATATGTAAACTTTGCTTATTTGACATCATAAAGCTGCATAAGATTCCTTGAGCTGGAAATGGGTAACTGCCCTACCCAGTGGAGCTTGATTCATATACAAACTCACAAATGTTCCTTGAATTCTAAAACCAGCAAAGGAAGGTTTTTCACCTAAGGAAACTTGTGTCCAATTCCTCACTTAGCTCTACTTCTGTGAACAAAAGCCTTTTCCCATTGTAAAATTACATGATGAACATTCCTTCCTCACAGAAGGAATCTCTGCCTGAGGAAAAAAAAAGAAATTTTGAAAAGTGCATGCCAAGTTACATAGAAGCTGCTCTAATCCTTGTTCAGTGGTCATGGTTAGCCATCAGACTTAACATAGCTAAAGGGAGAATAAATTGCAGGTCCCATTCAAAGCTGTGTGAGATTTCCCCTGCAATTTCTCTGTTTAATGTCTTTGATTTAAACTCCCTATCTAAAAAATATTAAGTCACCACTCATTTTCCCCCAAAGTAGACAATTTTTCGCTGAGCTTCCAAGGCTGAGAGATGCTTGAAGTAGACTCTCCTTCTTTGCACCTGTTTGTGGAGAACTCAGCCCTTCAAGCTAGATCTCAGTGCAAGTAAGAGTCAATCATGAGTGCAGATAGACACTTCCAATTAAAAAAAAAACAAACAACAAACTTTGTTAAAAAAAACCCCAAACCCCAAAAACCAATCCACCAAACTGATAAAAATAAAGTCACTTGAAATTTGTGTCTTTCTCCATTACCAGATTTCAATTTGAGGGGAAGAAAGTTCTGAGAATTGAGGAATATTGTCTGGTCAACTATCTAGATTATAACAATAATTCCTACTACAAGAGACAGACAAATCCAGTAATGACAAAGCTTTCAGCCATGGGAAATTTCCTATCATAAATCACTGGAATACATGACTCTTCCTACATCATTTCTGCCCAATCTATTTGGAGATTGTCCCAGTACACACTCTGCCAGCTCACAAACGGGAGCTGCAAACATATTCACAATTTCCTCTATCTGACATCTTTCAGTCCCACCTTTCCCCTCAGCTTCATTCAGACAGCTCAAGTTTCTCATTTAAAGCAAAAGCCCCACTCCACCTCCACATGAGTATTAACAACACTTATTTTTGCACCAACTCTTTCCCTTGCACCGCCGCTGAGACGTTTGCTGGATGTGACAGCCGAAGCTGACCCATCTCTTCCCAGTGCCTCCCAGGTTCAGGATGCACCAGCTCACTCCCACGCGGCTCATTTCCTCCCCCATCTCGGTTTCAGCACCTCCCACTGACCTCGGCAGGAGAGTAAGAAGCCTTGACTATATATAGTAAGGTGCTGAAACATTTCTCACATAATCTGTGTGGGCAGGAGGTGGGAGAAGAGAACATTGAGAATTGAACTCTGCTTGGAAGGGAGCACATTCAGACTTGCCTCAAAAAAGTTGCTCTTCCTAAACATCAACAGTTTTAGTGTAAATACTTTGAAATATACCCTTATTTACTGGGTGACTTGTAAACTTGAGCAATTATGCATCTCTGAATGGTCTTTTAGTTATGGACACAATGTTTTAGTATCTCCACAGGGAAAAGGTAGTTAAAACAAAAACTACATATTACTCTAAATTTGAAGTCGATCTTAAACATCAATTACTGTAAGTGTCATATAACTAATGCCAATTCTCATTGTATCACTCAACTTCAGACCTTACTGAGAAACTGTTTTCCATCTGAGGAACTAACAAAAAAATTTAATACAACCAGCCAATAAACCCCCAGCACAAAGTAAAAGCTTTTTAATAACAGATTTCAAAATTTGAAATTTTTCATCTGTCTTGTTTCCTTTTTCAGCCATTCTCTCTCACCTACTCAATGCTCCAAATATTCACCAGACATGAATAATTTGCATATAATTATAATTCTTAATAATTCAGCAACAGAAATCCATGGGGTTTTTTTTCCTTTTTTTAAACTACTTTCTCCAAAATGATTTTTATCATTTTGTAAATCCTCCAGCTGCACTAGAAACAGCCTTGGCTGACAGAGACCACTCCTAAACTGCCTTTCTCATACACCGCATACATTGCTAAAAAACAGACTGCAGTGGTTGTTTGCAGCACTCTGGCGTGTTTATGGGGCAGTGCTGGCGTTAGTTTCTCACCCTTAACTAATGCAGCAACAGTGGTAATTTTGGAAGTGACGGCTTTCTCAGCTCAAAAATACTCCCATTGAAATAGAGTTCTGCACTAACTTGGCTGAGTCTTTTCCTATCTAAGAGTCTTGGTCTCTGCCTTACACATGGACCTTTAAGCCCCCTACTTATGTGAGGTGACACTGAGGAATAAGCAGCCTTAGGCTTGGATTCTGAGAGTACACCAACCACTGGTCCTGTGTACCTTGAGATTATACCTTTGCCTCTGAATTCAACCCTTTTTCCTGAAAGCAAAAGCCTATACAGTGTCCTGCGGACCAGAGGCATTCAGGCACGGTTTCTCTGGAACACAGATACAGTCTGAGTATGAGAACAACCTTGGCAGCATCACCTCAGTGAGCTGTGTGAGAAAGGTGAGCTAATACCATAGGTTATGTAGACTCATCCTTTAAAATCCAACCGTTCCACTGTTGACTACAATAGCATTCTGGCTTCTCTAGGAACAAATGCAAGCCATCAAATAGCAGTCTGGGTCAAAAATAAACTTTTAAAGAAATAAAAAGAAAAAAAATCTAATCAGAAATCATGATCAGCTATCCTCTTATAAGCTGATCTTATCAGGGTTGAGTCACACCAGCTATAAACTAATCTCCAGGAAACAAGCACCCCCTTTACTCTTGCTCTGGAAACTCTTTGCAAACAACACCTATTTTTTGCCTGTGTAAGTGTCACACAGAGACCATGTGAAGCAGTAGGGAAGGCAAAAAGCAACAATGAGGCATCAGCCAAAGTGATGTTCTGAATTACTACTACATTATTCTTCAAACAGATATTCCTCCAGCAAGATAAAATTTGCTTGGGTTCTCCATCAATCCTTTGATCGTGCCTGTGCAGCACAGGTGGAGCCAGGAGAGCTCCATCTCCCCTTTTTTCCCTCAGAGAATTCCCCTCCTCGTGGGGATCCTCCACAGCTGCGGAGCAGGCAGCAGCTTTTCCTGTTTCCTGTTTCTACAGCAGCTTTAGTACCTCCTGCACTGGATCGAATGCTACAAGGCATAGTGGGAAATTATGGACCAGAGAGATGGGGAGGAAGCATCTTTAGAAGGAAGCAGAAGCAGAAGCTTTTCAAAGGATGAGAGAATAAAAAGGCCAGGTAGCAGATCACTAGAGGAGAAAATACACTCTATCTTTAGGTCTTTAGCTGATAAAAACAATGTGCAGAAGCCACACAGCTGTAACTAACAGTTTTCAAGGCACAGACACACAAGAAAAAAAATAAATTAAAAAACCTCAGGCTTTAGTTGATGTTCAGAGCAGTTTCTGGCAGCTAGCAGAATTAGAAGCACTGCAAGAACCTCAACAGACTCCCATATTTAAAGGGATAATACTGAAATGCTACATGATAGGCAAAGAACTAAAAAAAAAAGTAAATTTGCCATAAGAAGAGAAGACCAGGGGCGTGATGCAATAAACTCCATTATAGCCATACACCTGAGGAATTAGCTACAGGTGAGATTTGAAAATCAGTGCTTAATAAGTTTTCTCAAAATAAATTATGGCAAGAGGACATGGATGTACCTACAAATCAGTCTTATGCCTCTCCTGAAAAAAAACCCCAAATATTAAATCACTGTGCTATAGATTTAATACTAGATTAATATTTCTGTGTTCCTCCTGAGTATGGAGAAGAGGGCTATTATTCCCCATTGTCTTGTCTCTTGTAGACCCCATGAAAACCAAATGCAGAGGAGACTGGTTGCACCTCTGTATCTGTATTACCAAATATCCGAGTGTGAAATATTTCCACCGGAGACAGTCCTCTGCTTGTGTATTTCCTGATGGGGGTTATGTACAGTATCATGTAGCTCTCTAGTGTCATAAGGATAGACTACAATTATATATCGTATACACACTCACGGGAAAGTATGCATTTTTTATTTTGGATTAAAATCCTGCTCCAATAAATTTGCTGTCCAAGTTTCTTCCAGTTTCAATGAATATATTTTTTAATGCAATATTTTGTGGTCTTTCTCATTTCTAGCTAGTACAAATCTTCAGGAATGTGCAATACAGGCTAATTCTAATTCTTGAGTTCCAAAGTCAGACTTTGGGGGCACGCGCAAAGAAAAGTCAATACACGAAACTAAGCTGCCTTTAGTGTTAAGCCTCACTAGATGTGTGAATTTGGGCAAATATCTGCTTTTTCGCCTTAGTTTCCCTAAAACTAATGTTGGGCTCTATTGATGAAAAGTCCTGTAAAAAGAACAAGGAGTTATTATCGCTATATACTAATTAACCCTTCAGGGAACTGTAAGAAAAAGCATAAAAAGTGGCCTAGCTTCTGATCTTCCAGCTGGACTGAGTTGAGGCACTTTGGCAGGGCAGCATAGAACAGCTTTGGGCTAGATTCACAAGAGGCACTGGGGCACACAAATCCAGCACGTATGTGCTACTGGTATCCATTCAACACCAAACTCTAACCCTACTGATACTTGTGTTTCTTCCAGGCAAACCCCTGATCTCCAGGCACATCTTACAACTGCTAGAGTTCAGATCTCTCTGAGCAGCTATGCACTTCATTCCTGCCAATCCATGGTGGGATTCACATTACTTTATGTCAGCAGCTTTTAGTACAGCCAATCCTATACAAAAGGACAAATGGCAGTAGTAGGTTCATTTTACACACTGAATAAATTAAATGAATTGCTCAGCTAGAATACAGAAAATGCAAGTTTAGATCCTACCCTGAGAGATGCAGAGCAAGCACTTTGAATCCATTGCCCGTGTCTGCTGAGGAGACAGTTTCCCTGGGTGTGATCTAGAGGAAGAATGAGAGTGACATTTGCAAATTGATCATTGCTCATGGTTTCCATACCTGCCCTGCCATGGTTTAACTTACAAGAAGAGAAGTGATTTTGAGGTAAATATTATTTAACTCTTGAAGACGGAGCATGGGATAGTTTCACCATCTGTTTCCATGTGAGAGATTTGAGAAGGTTATATCAATACTAGTTTGACCTGTGTCTTTTCTTTGCTAGAGTGATGCTCTGGCATCCATTTCAGTAAATTCCCTAGTAAAAGACATGAACACTACAGGAGGGCTTCAAAATTACTGAAAAGCTATTTAATATGTGAGGAGGTGTGAGGAAGTGTGAAATCAGGAAGCACGGCACAGATCATGGAGGACTCCATAGCACTGCCTTTCAACTTGAACACAGCTCAAAACTTCTAGGCACATTGTGTGTTCATTCAATGCAGAATTTTTCTATATGAAATCTCACATTACTGAAGCTGGAGTCAATTTGGATGTGCGTGGAAGCAACTGGAGGTTTGCAGTATGGATGGTCATATGCTGTATGGGCAGTATCACTTCTGTTGTATAAAGTCAGAGAGCAGTGTTGAATGCCACATCAACTGGGACTGACTGCCCAGGTATTAATAACTGCTTAACTGGTATTTCCTAGATTTTCAGTGCATTCACTGTTAGGAAATCTGAACAAAATTAACTTCCAGTTCGCATGTTATTTTTTGTGAAAAAGGCCTCACAATAAAAACCTTACCAAATAAATTATTATAGACATTTACCAAATTCTTTGCAGGGACAGTCTTTCTCTCTTTGTTGCTGTGAAGAAGTAAAAAAGACAAAAAAAAAAAAAAGCTGGTCATTGACCTAACCTGTCAGTTTGCCTTAAAAAGCATGAAACAGCAGAAAGAAAAACTTTGTACCTGTTCCTGACTGCATTCTCTCAGTCTCTATCGGTTCCTTTGACAACATTCAAAGTTTGATCAATCCCTTTCCTTCTAGAACCAGAGAAGAACAAGCACCCCTCTTGTGACCAGTGATCAGATTTGTTCCCGAAATTTGTCAATAATAACGACAAATAAACACAGGCTGATCAGCTTTGGCAAGTGTAGAATCATTTGCTTTCCCAAAAGCCATTTCTGGCCATCCTTTGCTCATGATTGTAATTGATGGCAATCCTATGCCATGTGCTCTGGGATGACCCTGCTCGGGCAGGGAGGCTGGAGCAGATGAGCCACTGTGGTCCATTCCAACCTGGCCCATTCTGTGATTCTGTGATTGCTACCAATAGTAATGTCTAAATTTTTCTGGAGAAAAAGAGTGGCACTTCTAGATTGTTTTGCATGCAGTTAGTAAATGAGTCAGCACCTTCTTGTAAAACAGTAGTAACTTCAAGTGTGCTGAATCACAGTTTCAAAGGTACTCTAAGGTTCTCTTATCTGCACAGGCAACACATTTTCTGTTTGCTTCAGCAGGGAGGCTATTATTCTCAGACTGAAAAAAAACGTTTTTTGGTCTCATGTCTTATTCTGAGATCAGCATTTAACTGTTTTATTGCATTGCATCTGAATCTTTTCTTGAGAATTTTAATGTATTCTTCTAAGTGATGGCTAAAATCTTCCAGAGGTAAATGTACAGCCCACCCAAACTGCTAACTCCATGTTGTCACAGGCTTTGTTAATGAGTGTGGGCAGGGAAAAAAGAAACTGTGAAAAAGAAACTGAATGTTTAGTAAAGATTAAAAAAAAAAAAAAATCTTTGAACATGAGGCATTGTTTCTTCTGGAATGAAATTTCCCATTCTTCAAATATTCCGCTCCTACAAAACCCAGCCCCTCCTATGCCACCTTGACCTTCCTGTGTGTCTCTGACACTCTCCCCTCCTCTTGCTCTCTTCCCACATCCCTTGCACACTTAGCTGAGACAGAGGCAGTGTGCTCAGTGCCTGCCTCTGGGGAACATGTGTTGGCAGCCTGGCAATAAGCACACGTTGCCTGGTCACCTGCTCTCTGCCATTAGTTTGGACTCTTTTCTATGTACAGGCATGAATTCGCTAAAATAGCTAGTAGGAACTTAATATGTCTTGCGATCCCTACATCACATCAACTTTAGCTGAAAGTCAGCAACCAGTTTGCCTGCTGCCTAAGGTGGTGTAGGAGCACAGTCCCATAACCGTCATGCTCTTAAGAAGGAGGCCAAGAATAAAGGAAGATCAACTATAAACTCACTGCAGATGAGGAACATGGTAAACTTAGGTACTAAACAAGTGAGATTAAAGTTCAACAAACGTGTTAATCTTACGTTGGCTAGACCTGCATTTCAGAGTCTTTCTTCATTTCCCTGATTTTCCTGACTAGATAGGGGCAGCACAGCTCTGGAGGAACCAAGAGCAATAAGTGCTTCAGCTGTTTTTTTCTCCCTCTCTACAAACTGTCCTGTTCCAGATGAAAACAAATCCAGGTTTTGTCCTTTATGAGCCAAACCTTCTTTGTGTTGTAACCACTGGCAGGAGTGACTTCACTGGGAGAAAGAGAGTCCTACATCCACACTGCCAAGTGAGTTCAGAGTTGGGGGCTGTGGAGTTGTTCTCAACACCAGGGCTCGTTTCCAAACTCATGAAATCAATCCCATGCAATTTTCCCACAAGCTCATGTGTGGAAAGCAAAAACGTATTTCCCTATAGAGGTAAAAGTATGCAATCACCCTATCTACTTTAAAGATACAATAAAGTCTGCACTTTAGCATTCTTTCTATAGTCCAGTGCTTTGGTATCAATCATTTTGTTGCTTGCTTTTTACTCAGGGATTACTTTGGTTAAATCTTTCCTTCATATCCTCAAAGGAAATCAGGATAAACGATTGCCAAATGCCACATTTCCCATTGGGAAACAGCATTCTCAGCCATCTGAACGCTTGGTGTACCACTGAACAGCAAGGCTGTGCTGCAGATAGTATTTATAGTACATTTTATGAGACCAAAAGTTGTCAGTTAAACCACTAGAAACTAATAAATGGGCCTAGTGTCATTTGAGTTGTCAACAGGATATAAGCTGATGTAAGAGGAACACCTACATTTTGTAGGCTTCTTTTCATGAATAAATGTACCGTTGATAGTCATGCTTGACTTTGTAGGAATGTTTTGAGTAAGGAATATAGTAATTTCCTCCACTGCAAAAATAATGATCATCAGACCACTAAAAGACACTCACTCTATAGGCATGCCTAATTCTAGAATATGATCTTGCTCAGAAACCTCTGTTTTACAGTAAGAGTTGTCACATACTTTATTTTTTTTTTTTCAGTGAGAGAGCTAGCAATAGAAGAATCAAATCATTGAAAACTGTCTCTATGATGGAAAGGGTGAATGCTAAAACACATAGAAGAGAGAAATATTATTTCATTTAAATAAACAGAAAACACCTTTGAATTAACTCACATTTTTTCAATGCATTAAAGCCAATGAATGCATTGTCTAAAGTGTTGTGAAATTACATTTGTGTATATGTATATGTACACATTTATATATATATGTATAACAATAGCAAAGCCTTCTTTCAATAAAATAAATCAAATTCTCAATTGATGAGATTCCATTCTTTGTCCTTTCACCCCTCCCCAAATCACGTTCTGTGAGATTAACTACTTTACACAGCTGCTTTGAAGAGGTAGGTAAGCGTCCAGAGGCAGAGGTTCTTATCTCCCTTCTATCATAAATACAGAGCCCCAAGAAACAATGGATGAAATATAAGTCCACAAGGTTTGAATCTGCCAGTTTCAGATCAAGTACTCTGAGAATAGATATGAATCTATTTCTTTGTTGGTTCTACTTCTGGTTATCATTAATACTTATCTGCATGATCAAAGAAAATCAAACTGATTACAGATCCCTAGGATAAAATGCAGTTGAGTCAGTTTCTGTAAGTTGAAAAATTTCAAATTTTCACTGACAGAACAGCCTGACGCTCTTGTAAGTTAAAGTTTTGAAAGTTTAACACAAACATTTAAGTGTACTTCATCCCATCCTAGAATTACAAGATAAAGTGCAGATGGCATCCCGAAAATGTAAATTACTATCTGCTGAGAGAACATGTGCTTTTAAACAAAGACAGAGATTTCCCTGAAAAGGGAGCCTAAGGAACTTGCCTGTGCACACACTTATCAAGAAGAAATCTGTGCCGCGTTCTTTTCAGTTTGGAATAGGAAGTATATGTGAAAAATATGGTGGGAAAGATTTTTCTAGAAATACATCAGCCTTTTTGAAAAAAGGAAGTAGTGAGACTCTCAAGTAGCAGAATTTTTAATGATTTCTGCTATTAAAATTTAGATAGGGTTCCAATAAAAGTTCCAGTGAGCCTTTTAGCTATGCCTTTCCTCATTAATTCTCTCTTCTTCAACAGAGAGAAAACATTGCGCTGTTCAGTATGAGCTCTGAACCTATGTCGAGTTGATCTTAAAAAGACAGGCAGTTTGAAGCAACTTGTGTTTAAAGCTAGGAAGGACGAGTTCATCGTCAAGAGCCTCTATTCCTATGATTTTCCAAAATAAAACACACTGACAAAGAAGAAAGCCAGATCTCAGAGATAATACAGAAATTTTAGATTTCTTCCACATTGGACTTGAGATATTAAAGAAAATAATAAAAAAAGAAAACATGAAGAGTACACTTCTTTCTGATATAGCCGTGTTTCCAGCACACCTGAGATTTTTGCACCTATCGATTTTATCAATATTGTGAGAATATGGCTGGGAGCAACAGCTGACATTAAGTCAGAATTCCTGGTAGGATGGAGCCCCTCTAATAACTCACAGGCCATGTTTGCATTTGCATAGGGATACAGAGCCCTCTAGCATGGACTGACTTAGCCAAGACAGCTTTGGCCCAGCAGTGCTGCAGCAGTAGCAGAGACTCCAGCGCAGGCTTGCCTTGGCTGCCCCTGGGGCTCCAGGCAGATTCATACAGACCACAGTGATTGACGTTTTGCTGACTTGGTTACAGTGGCACTGGGTACTCAAGCTCGACTGAATCAAAGCAGAGCTGTGATCACGCACAGCACGCCCCAGCTGCTGTGCACAGAGTCCATACAGCTTGCTCTGGGCTTGACTGATTCTGCTGGTAGGGAGAATCTTCTTTATAAAGAACATCTCTGGCCATGGCCCATCTTTGACCAGGCAGACAGCACAACACAGCTACTATGCTGGCTTCAATCCAACCTAGGACTCCTCTGATGTGAAGGGAACTGCTGAGTTGCAGGCTTTCTTTGGCACTCTGGAATGCAGGGATGCAAACTCGATTCCCTGTGATCCCTTCCTGTATCCCATGTTAAGGCAAGGTGCTTATCAAACACCTTTATGAAAAGCCCTGCCAGTTTAGATCAGCTGTGAAGCTGGGTAGCCCTGGGCATCTGTGCTTTGCATAAATATGTAATTTTTTCACAGGCAAATGAACACAATGAGTTATCACTAAATATATTTCTTCTCGTCTTTTTATATTTCTTGGATTCTCTTTGCCATAGAATGAAACAGGTGCCTTTATGCTAGTCATCTTGAAACTAGAAATGCTCATTACTAGACATGAATGACTGATATTTAAAACTGCATGCTATTCCTCATTGTGTACCAAACTGGAACGAGTCACTATCTGGGACATTTATCCTACATTCATAGTCTTGTTCCCACTTGAAAGCATGCAGCGGGAATCAGGATCTCTCCAAAATACCTGATACCAGAAGGTACTTCTGTCCCTAGATGAAGACTCACGATACACAGGCAGAAAGCTACATTTGCAGAACAAAGGCGCTGACACGTTCCTCTTGTTACCTAGCAGAGCTCACTGCTCTGACTGGGGCACTCAAATCCTTACACCATGCATGCAGAGAAGTCTGTGCATAGCACAGCACCCCACAAGAATCGCTGGCTGTCTGGAGTGCACAAAAACTTCCAGGGAGGGGAGTGCAGCTGCAGGCCCAGCTAGGAGAGCAGGCAGCATTTTCCTACAAGGCGAAACCTCTTCTTCTGCCCCAAGAACACACTACAGAGATGTGGACAGGGGATTTGAGTCATTAGGTGTGCAACCTCACTTGTAACTAAATGCTTACAAGGCTCTTTCAGAATGCAAGTTTTCTTCATCTATGAGGACTCACAGAATCACAGAATGGGTAAGGGAAAAGGACTACAGTGAGTCATCCTGTCCAACCTCCCTCCTCAAGCACCTCCTACATGCTGTAGGTCATTCTACAGCACATTTCACAGGATTGCATCCAGACAGTTCTTGAATGTCTCCAGATATTCAACACAAACCTTCATCTGTGGGGAAAGTCCCTTACTGATCAGACATAGGTCAATTTGTATCTAAAGCTGTCTTAATTCCGTGTTCTATTTTCAATGGGTAAGGGAAATATTTGTGGGTCAAAAGATGTCTCCCTAACTTGGAGCCTCTGTCTCTAAGCTGGAGAGAAATCTCAGTGGCTACTAAATATTAAATGTCTAAACATACATCTGCTAAATCTTCTCTTACCAAGCTCTAGACTATCCACTTGATTTCACAACAGAAGCATTTTCACTTGCTTTTAGATATCTTCAAACTGAAGACTACAATGATTCATTTTTATTTCTTCACTTGAGAGAAATTTGTTTGAAATTAAGGCATAGAAGAACAGATCACTGAGTACATCAAATTGCTGCTGTAAGAGGAAGAAAGTGAATCTAAGTGTGAGTGAATTGCCATATAAAAGGGAAGTAGTAGGAGAAATAGAAAGCAAAGAGGATTTCGGCAATTTTTAAAAATCTTTTCCTTTATTTGGTTACAAGGATGGATTTACTTTTAACTAAGTTTTCAATGGATTAACTATCCTAAGCAGTTTTCTATCTACTCTCTAGCATCTAGCTACCAATCTACTAGTTTGATTCTCTTTCACTTACTTGCACAGCTTGCAGCAGACTGACTGCTCCAGGGATTTCACTGCCTGAATTCTGTGACTCTAGTGAGAAACTAGCTCGGCAGTCTTCTTTATCAATCGGTATCACAGTGTGATATTGTACCTTTGGCTCTGTTTTCAGTGCAGACATGGTTCAAGTACATGATCTATCTGCCAGCAAAAGGGCCTGTTCCAAGCCCACAGAAGTCAGGAACAGCCTTTCTGCTGGTTGGCCACATCACAATTAAATGAAGTTCTAACACAAATAAATCAGAATATTTAACGGGATGTAAGAATGCTAAATTAAGACAGATCTCTCTTGAGGAGGCTTTTTTAGTCATCATTTTAAAATCATGTCTTTGGAAGAAGAGGTCAGGCTTTAGGCCACGGCATTGTCAGTCTACCTTACATCCAAGTAAGTTATACATTAGTCACACGGTTTATCTGGACAATTGTTTTTCCAGCTCCTAACTGCAGTACACGTCTGAAAGAAGAGACTGCTCAGTTCATTATAGACTTTCATGAAAAAGAATACTTAGA
This sequence comes from Falcunculus frontatus, assembly GCA_013398115.1. Classification (NCBI taxonomy): domain Eukaryota; kingdom Metazoa; phylum Chordata; class Aves; order Passeriformes; genus Falcunculus; species Falcunculus frontatus. The sequence goes on from VZRV01009351.1 coordinate 36,870, forward strand.
AATACCAAGGTGGTACTCAGCCCACTGCTCATTCCAGCTGTCAGAGTTCAGAACACAGTGAGCATGCAAGTTATTCCAGATGTTTACACCAACAGTATGGTTGTTACTGGGGAAGATGCATCCTCTTCCAGGTTTAGTTCTTATGATATTAGTTCGTATGATATTCTTTTCTCTACCTCTTGAAGCTAATGTACAAAGTAGAAATAAAAACCAAAACTCCAAACCAGTTCCTGTGTCTAGCTTCATAGCATTCCAGACTAGTGAGTTTTCATTTCATTAGTGAGTTTGGGGTTTGGTTGGTTTTTTTTTCCTTTTCTATTTTAGTTTGGGGATCAGGAGAGATGGACAACACACATTCTTAAATTTTTCAGTAGAGTTGCCTCTAGATAATGTGGGTGGGATTTTCAGATGGTCAGTATTTGCTTGGCTCTGCAATCAAAGGTTATCAGTAAATTCAGTAGTAACAAGATTTCTCCAGATTTTCTTGGTTTTCTGCAAACCCAAGACAATCTGTTTATAAAACCATGGGAATTTTGCCTTTGCCCTTAGTAGAAATAAACTTTTACATAATATGCCTATACACCTATCCTTTCCTAGCTGTTTACACACCCAGGCACTTGCTTCATCTCTTTGACAAAGTATTTGTGGTCTGCCCTTTAACTCACATTCACCTCTACACCCCTTCTCTTTACCTTCCCCTGCTGTCACCAGTCATTTTGCCCTCATCTCCACTTCTTCCCCCAGTCATTGTATTTTCCAACCACATCTCCCTCTTTCTCAAAGTTGTCAAGGTTCACCACTTTGGTTGCACTCTTTTCCACACTATCAGTATGCTCATTTCTGTCCTTCTCCAAACCTTGATCATCCCTTACTGCTTCTTCTTGAGTAAGGAATTTACAGACAAGTAGTTATGATTCATGGATGGAGGCTGTGTCAAATGTGGGCCCTGATGAATATTCTGCTTCGACAGTGACACTTTTCCGTGCCTTAATTACGCCTCCCCGGACAGGGTAGATTTTCCAGAGTCCTTGCCTGGAATCCAGGAGATGAATGGGACTTTCCACGCTTCTTGCTTTCAGATAGTTGTTTATTAAGTCTTATCAGAGAAACAGACTCACAGACGTGACCCAGGCACAGCACAGAGCAGAGAATGCGAGAGAAGAGCCAAAATATCAAGATTACACAGTCTTTTAAAGGTAAATCACCCAATGAAAACCCAAAACGGAAGATATTTTTACTTTTCCACCAATGTTCAAGAAATCACCTTGTCGTGTAAAGAGGAACTGTGGAATTTTTCACCCAATGATCTCAATCCACCTCTGCCACAGAATATGGAGTTGTATAAGAAGAGAAAAAGGTCTAGATAATAACAGCAATCCTCCATTTTGACGTTATTTGCTTTTTATCTATTTACTATATTAACAAGCCCAACACCTCTAAATTTTTCGCCCTGTGACAATCTTACACAATATTCTATCAGCTAGTTCACACCAGTGTAGATTCTACTTCTTCCCAGAGGGCAGGCTATTTTCTCCATGGACGAAGGTCAAAGACAGTGGTGTCCAGGGGGGTAGAACCCCTCAAAACAGGCAGAGAAATATTCCCTGCACTCTGGACTCCCACAGACAGGTTTTCTTGGAGCAACTCTATGGCATGGAAAGGCTTGTCAGCCTGGCTGTGGTGATACTGTCATGAAGGAAAGCAGCAATATGTCCCAGTCTTGAGCTTCCCCAGCACCTGGGAAAGCTCCCTTTCCTCAGGCAGCCCTACAGCCTCATTGAAGCCACCCCTCGCCCTTACTTCCTCCTCTCCAGCAAAGTCAAAATATCTGGAAAAGAGATTGTCTAACCATTTGGTAGGCCTGCTTATGTACATATTCAGTGGGATAAGCAATTAACAGAAACTTCTGGCATGGTGAAGTTAAGTGCATGAGTAATTATTCAGAGTGAGGCCGAGCGACGGCTGCTGCTCTGGAAAATGGCGGCGCTGCCTGACACTTCCTGGTCAAGACTACTGTGGGACGCTCCAGGGAACACACGGGGTTCACAGCCAAAGAGAAAAACTCAACCCACTCTCTACTATATTAGACATCTTCAGTTAGAACAAAACACAATTATTAAATCAAACGCGTTTACTTAATGACAAGAAAACCAGAATTGAAATGAATTTAACTCGGAGAAAGCCTTAAGGAAGAATCCGTTATGGGGGCAATTTTTTTTAAGACTAACTTAATATAAACTTTCAAGCAAGATTTCCACAAGCCCATACTTTCAAAAAAACACCAAGCCAAAACAATATAAAGCACATACCTTTGGGCAGCTGGGAGAGCTGTGCTGCTTGGGATGAAGCCTCTGGCCCGCTGCTTTCCGGAGGCACCGCACCTCAGCACAGACCAGGCGGCGCTCACCTGCTGCCCCACAGGGCAAGGTCACCGAGGGCCCGACGGCGGCTGAGGCTGCCTGGGTGCCTACAGCAGAACCCTGGCCTGTGGGTGCAGGGGTGGGTGAAAGCCCAAAAAGACCCGTCACTGGTCTGACATCGTTTTACAGGAGCTCCCTGAGGGGGGAAAAGAATTATCAGCACAGGGTTTGTCACCGCTGCAAAATGGCTGCCCCCAGGACAGCGGGAGAGCCCAGGCAGGGCCGCAGCGCCCAGTCGGGTACTGCCCCAGAGGTGGGGAAATGACACTGTCAGGGCCGTGTGCTTGTCCCAACACCTCCACAGGAGCTATGGCCCTGTGGGGTGGGATGCATGGCTGCGGCGTGGCAGACAGGCAGGAGGGAGGCCGGCCATTTCCAGGAGCTTATCCTAGAGTCAGTATATTTGCTGTCTCAAGAAGCAAGGTAAGATGCTGTCTTCCCTTCTCTCCTAAGTGAAAGGCAACTATCTCTTAGTTTCCAAATCTGCCTTTAAAATCCATTTTCCATGCAGAACAGTGCTCCCTTCAGACATGTCCATGGCTGCCCGCAGTATGCAGTGACAGGCTCAGTCCTATGCAGCCCTAGCCAAAGAGAATCCTGGACCACATGTTTTTATTTTGTGGGGTTTTTTGTGAACTATATCCTGATGCCTTCTAAACACCTCAGGTCTTCAAAGACCTCAGGCAGAGAGGTGAGGCTCAGGTCTCCCAGGGAAATCCCTGGTGGTCTGGTCCCAGCTCTGCTCAGGTGTAGGGGATGTCACCTTTCCTTCTCTGATGAAAAACAATGACATCAAACTGCTCACTCTTTAAGAAAAACAAAAACAAAAAGGAAGGAAAAAGACAAGAGTACCTACCAATTTAAAAAATGGTCTCTGATGATGTTTCAATGGAAGTTAGGGTTTTTGCTAGATGCCAAAAGGATACAGCATACCCTGCTACATGTTCTCATTAATAAACTAGTCCATGACAGAAGTGGTATCCCCCTACGTGTCTCTGTCAATGTTGTGCAATAATTTCCACTCTAACCCACTTTTCTTGGTCACCCACCTAAACTGCTCGCGCAAATTTTACCCTTCAGGGTAAAAATTTCCATGCCTGACCTCTGCATGAAGCTACAATTTTTTGGAATTATGAGGTAAAACAGTCTTCTAAGAATAAGAGAAAAGGAAAACACACTTCTCTGTGTAAAAAAACCCGAACAAACCCCACCCCAAAACAGAATTAAAAAAAAATTCACTGCTTTTTCACAGCTCTGGGGATGGTGTAAAAAAGTAATTATAAAAAGAGTCTTGTTAAAGAGAAGAATATTCCCTATGCTCGAATGCTGCTGGGTTGGACTTCACAGCAACATGCATGTATCTGCATGCTTTAGTAAACAGCTGAAGTGTGGGTTTATATGCTTGTGTACATACGTAGCGTACAAAGTACATACTTTAGGCACTATGTATCCTTTTATATATATGTTTATACATACATATAATAAAAACGTGCTGTTCTCCATACAGATACTGTACATGTAAGTTTGCAAGGTACCTACTGAGAATCAGGTTTTTTTGAGGGGAGGCGATGCAGTGCCTGGCAAAGGCACAGCTGGGATGTCTGTCACACACCAGCCGAGTTCCTGTCTAGACTGCCTAAGGTAGGCCATGGTTCAGAAAATACAGTCAGGGTCGCTGACCTGTGAGGGCTCATTGAATTTTATAATTTTTCTTCTACTTACTTTGAAAATTTTAGGACTGTAATTTCTTAAAGACTGCAAACACCTATGGGAGGAAGGCCTTGTTATGTTGGCACAGATGATGAATGTAGCTTCCCCAGCTGCTCGTCTCCTCAGATGCCAAGGCTCTGCCTTAATCACAGACAAGCCAAGCTCAGGCAAGTATCTACCAGGCAAGATCTTTTCTTTCTTTTCTCAGAGCAAGGAATTTTTAAGCAAGCTGGTGAATCTTTGTCAAGCTTCAGAAAGCAAAATAATTCCTTTTAAACTACTGTTTTTCTGTTTTAATTTCCTAAGAATTTCTGTAGAAGGATTTTGCTAGCGGAAGCTTGATTATGGTTAAAAACTGAGAAAATGTTTTTTGTTGTAAGTGGATCTAACCACTTGGAAAAGAAATTGCTCAAGACATCATGCCAGCAGGCAATGTCTGCTATAGCTGCTGCTGCTCCCTCTTGCTTCCTTGCTGTCTCCCCCAGGTAAGCCATGACCTGGGAGAGATGTTGACTTCAGTGACGTGCAGTCCCTTCAGATTCATCATATCTGCTGTGCTTCCGGTGTTATTGACTGGCTCTTCTCTGCATTTTGGGGCATTCTGAGCACAGTTCTTCTTAAAAACAACTAATTTGAAGTTAGCGCTGATGTCATTACTGACATTATGCTCTTTCCATTTTACATCGCGTATCTCTGGTTGTAACTAAAAATGGCACAGTTTTACATATAATCTTAGAAACAATACTGAGTCACATAATTCCCTCACTCTATTTGCAGTTTCTTAGCTTCTCTTCTGAAAATACAAAAAGCATGCCTTTGACAAAGTTGTTTTGAGAAAAGACAGACAGAAGTTATTTTCAAGTAGATTATCTGAAGCACAAGTGGTTGGTCTTATTCTTTATTATTTAAATAAAAGACACTAAAGCCAAAGAAAGAATTATTTTAGTATGGATAGAATAAGAGAAAATGCTATCTGAGCAGAAGTCCTCTGTACCATGCTATCAGACCATGGATGGCTAGGAACCCATGAATTTTCTCCAGTTTCCAGCTGAAGCAAAGATCCCCTGTCCTGACTGTGCCCCTAGTGGGGTGTCGGTCAAGGTTCTGACCAGCATAATTCCTAGAACATCATGTGATAGGAGCTTCCTATCTTTGGAGAGGGCACTTCAGTCCAGAATGAAAACTGTGTCATAAGAGAATATTTTAAATCAGCATTAGCTCTGTTTGTACAGCAGTTGTGCACATGCTATTCAAATTCTACTGACAGATCTGGCATCTTACAAGTATTTGTCACACACTCTTGACAGTTTTGTGTTTTTTGTTCTCTGACTGTAGAAACCTCATGACAAAATGAAACACAGAAAAGTTGTCTTAAATTATTTAGCAAAACTTCAAACAAACAAATAAGAAAAAAGAGAAGGCTTATAAAATTCCATTGCTCTAATTCTCTGGTTCAAGTATTACTAATAAGGAAGTCTAGTGAACAAGCAAAGCTTCTGGACTTCATATGAGAAGGCTTTTCAAGATTAAAAAATTTTATTTTTCAAAAGACCCGGCCTTCTGGGCCTTCCTGGTTGTGCTTTGTGTGTTCTGCTTGCAAGGTACACATGCTGTATGTTAGAAATAATGCTTTCTCATGAAGAGTAAACAGTTTTATAGAGATTAATTAAATTAATCCAATTCTAAATCACACAGATTTCAATTAAAGTAATCAAATGGCCCAAATTAAACATAAATTAATCACCTTATTTAATTGGGATGTCCACAACTCTTTCATGGTTCTATCATTTTGAAACATTATAAGCAATTTGTATTTGTGAATAGGACTAAAGAGTTTCCTGACCGCTGGCGTGGAGGTGGAATGGGCTGATAACAAAGTATCTATTAAAACATCATTGGAAAAAGCTCTATAGTTCATACATTGGCTCAGCTAATCTCTATAGATTTTTTAATGCTATTGCTGGAAGGCTGGTGTTGGAGAGGGAGAGAGAAAGAATGCAACCTTCTTTTCTGTACTTCATGGATCCTTAACCCTTATTTAAAGACGACTTTGGATTTTAGACCAAATAACTGTTCTTGTAATTATATCAAACAGTTAAAAAAAAGCTAGTTAATGATGTTCAACATAAGTAATCATGTTAAATAGTGAAATTTAATTTCTTAAAAACTTAAATCCTCATATCTTTTGGAATGCATTGTACTGTAGGATGTCTGAGTAAATTAAATTCTCCCCTGCACACTAAAACATCAATTTCCTTATGGTAATTATCTGCTAGATTGGATCTGTCAGTCGCAGGGAAGCATGCCTGACATTATACCCTTTTTACAAAAAATGATTACAAAAAATTAAGACGAATGAGTAAAATTAAGGCTGCGGCTGGTAAGCCTATATAAAGCTCTCATAGATCACTTTACATAAGCTACCATTGTACTGGATACTAAGCTTTTAATGACTGGTTGCATAATGAGGTGAAGGCCATTAAAGAACAGCAGGGGTAACCGATCACAGAGATAAGAGCTAAAAATGATTTTCAGCCAACTAGAAGCAATTTATTATACACAAAAACACAGGTCTAAATGAAATGTCTGGATAGATGAGGAACTTTTGAAAATTGACAGGATTTCCTTCCTAGGAAAGTTTTACAGATATGATGGGAGCCTGTCTCTGTCATATTAGATTCTTTTTCTCTGCTATTCTGTACTGCAGAATTGGGGTAGTGGGTTGGGTTTTTTATTTTTAAAGACAGATGGACTGTAGCGATGCATTTCATTAGCCCACTTGAAAGGTAAATTAGAGTGAGGAGTAGTTAATATAAAGGCAATTCACAGCACTCTGCCAGCAAGTGTTATATGGAGGCAGGTTAGTTGTTGCAAGTCAACTGACATCCTATCTGGGCTAAAAAAACTCATCCATGCTACTGAACTGCCTCCAAGAAAGGAGGCTTGGGGTTGTTAAGTACCACACTGCTCTCAGAGCAGGGCAAAAACAAGTGTGTAAGTAAATTCTCTTATAATAAGCAGTCACTTGGGGCCCAAACAGAAAAAGAGTTTAAGTACCTTGAAGGTAGCACAAGGTCAAATTTTGAGGTAACCTTTTCTCATAGTGACAGCCACATCCCTAATTTAAACAAAGGGAATGTGTGGAAGGGTGCCTAAAGAGAGGCAGGAATGGCAGGTGCAGGTGAAAACCTGAAGCTGGGCTGTCTGAAGCACTTGGTGTGCAGCCACTTTAACCCACACAGTGGGAGACACACATCAATACATAAACACACACACACATATATACGTGCACTAGCAGATTTACCATGTCTGTATAAAACCCTATTAATACTAAGAGTATAGCCTCTAAACCAAAAAGATGTCTACAAGAGTCTTTCTAATCAAAAAGAACCTGGGAAACTACTTCCCTTTCTTTCCTCCCCCCTTCCCACATCTCCTTTATGCGGTATGGAAGTTCATTAGACTCCTTGCTTAAAGGATTCAGCTAGGCTGGATAAACCGTAAGATGCCTGGAGATAGGGGAGGTTATTACTGACAAACAGGGGTGTCCAGAGGAGGGCCACAGAGATGGTTCTGGGGCTGGATCACATCATCTAAGGACTTGGGAATTGGGTTACTTTACCCTGAAGGAAAGGAGTCAGATGGGAGGGTGTAGTAGGCTACAGAATAGACAATGCCAGATGTTTCTGTGAGATGTTTCAATGCCAAGAGACAGGAGGTAATGGTCACAAACTGTAACAAAGGCACCAGGAAGACAATACACTCAAAAGAAGAGTTGGGAAGCACTGGAACATGTTGCCCAGAGAGGTTGTGGAGTCTCCATTCTTGAAGAATTTTTGTAATCCAGCTGGGCAAGGCCCTGAGCAAAATGCTTTGTCTTCACTGTTGGCCTCATTGCAAATTTGGAGTTTATGCAGATGACCTCCAGAGTTCCTCTCCAAACTACATTTTTTTGTGATGCCATGATTCTTTTCTGAGGCTTATGGCCATCTTATTCCCGTTGGAGTTGTGAGCCCTATCCACATCTCTTTTTTCCAAGGACATATCCTAATTCTCAGGGGACAGGCTGCTTGGGGAAACAGTTTCTTTATTGTTGCTCATTTCTGGAACTTCATCTGGCTTATGTATGCACATTATCAGGTAACTGTGCAAGCTCTGAAGCAAATTTCTGCAATTTTGTCTATCTGAGCTAATTAAACACCACTGGAGACTGTTCCTGGCTATAAAACAGGACTAGCTATACCATTAGATTTTTAGCCTGGTGTTTAGCATATTTTTGCTTCATGCTGAACAGCATTCTTCTTCACACACCAAAAAATATCTCAGATATAAATTTCAAAATAGGCAGAAACTGTAAGTTCTTCTTATCTGTGGCACCCTTGTTTTGGAGTCTTGTCAACAGTATGGATATTGGCTATTCCTTGACCCAAGTGCTGTCAAATGGCTCTTGATGTATTTTAATTCACCAATATGGTCACAGCCTCAGTGTCTAGGCAACTTTCAGGCCAAAGGGGCAGCCTCAGGATGTGCTGGCAGTTGTGCAGCTTGATGCATATCGTGGGGAGGAGAATTAACCTCAGGTTTTTATTTGAATAACTAAATCCCATCTGATTTCTGGTTTAGGCATATATTACCTTCCATACACTGAATCTTTAGCCATTGGAAAGCTGCAGCCGGATTTACATAGCACTGAAGTCATCGGACATTGTCATTAAAGCTTTTCTTTTTAATAACTTGCATTTTTGTAGTGGCTTGCCTTCTACAAAATCTTCAGTAATTTCAATCATTTCTCCTTTATTCTTTAATTATTTTAAGTGTAAATTAATTTGATCTACAGCCTGCTGGCTGTGTCATTATCTGTGTACATACTAGAATATTTACTCTTTCAAACTGATGGTGGCTAATACAATTATATGCTTTTTTTCACTGATATCTGATCTGTTAATTAACTGGAAAATATTTTGATTGGGGTGACTGCTTACCCAAATTATTTAATTGTTTCTTGCAAGGCTGTCAGAAAAAAAAATGTAAATGAGCCTAGGAAGTTCTATGAGATTTCACAGTAATAGCTCTTCGGGTTAGTGTTAGAATTAGACAGAGAAATAGCAAGAGCAACTTGGAGCCTGCAGGAAAAGAAACTAGCTCACATTTTAATTTCAGTAAAAATAATAGTAGGAGCACTTAGATTTTGTCTATCCCTTTTCCTCCTTGATATTCTTACTTTTTTAGAAAGCAAGGCTCTCTTATCCCATACTAAAGGAGTGCGTGTGTAGCAGACAAAGGTTAAGAGAACCGAGAGCATGATGTAGGTAAATTGGAAATTAGGTCTGTACCTGGTTAACTGGACAGGACTTTTTTCTGATCTTGGGTAGGATTTTTATCCTGAATTGAGTGGCTGTCACTGGTCACTGTGAACATGACAGAAAGCTGTAAGGTTTTTTTTCAACTGAGAGCTTTACTTTTACTTCATGCAGAATATACTGGACATTCTTTCTTCAAAAATATAGAGGTCCTGTAAGAAACTTGGTTCAGTTTTCAAGGAGAAAGTCTAAGAATAATTTTTAACTTAAAGTAGTGGACTCACCAAATACTCAAAGGTTCTTGTTGAAGGAAATTCATGGATTTAATAAATGCATTCTTACTTTATTGAATAACTGCAATATTTATTGAATAAGTGCAATATTTGCATATTAAATTTCATACCAGCAATGAAACAGTTAACTAGCTTAAGTGATGTCGAGGGAGTGCTCGATGGCATTTTTAGAGGTCATAAATATCAATGAGAAGGTTTACACTACAGGATTCAGCAAGGTGTATGCTGTTCTAAAACTGACAGCCAGCAATGAGCTGAGAGACATTCACTGTTTATTCCAATTCTGAGAATGCTGGAGTTCATGACAAAATCCTAAGGTAATGAGTGTACATGTAATTTACACATACAGATTTGTTTCATGCAGGATGACAACAAGGAGCCATACAATGCCTTTTATCTGAAGATGGAACTTGATTATTATCTTTTTAATGGTAGCAGATATCTCTATCTATATACAAGACAGATAATGGATATATGCTGTCAGAGGCTTGCAATATAAGCAGAAGGAGCACCTCTCATGACATTCCAGTGTGACCAGCTGCTGAATCAGTGATGCTCCAAAGTTGCCCTTGCAGGCAAACAAAACTACCAGTCAGTGGAATGCCTAAAGGCCTTTGACTTTTAGGGCCTATATGTGGTAAACTTACTACTAATGCTCATTTCTAGACTAACTAATGAGCACAGAGCGGTTGCAATGGTTTTGTCTGGTTCCATAAGCAACTACACTTAGGCTTGCTTCCTATTTCTCTGAGAAGCCCCCAGTGAAAAATCACATTTTGTAAATGAGGGATGAGGTGGGCACTTACTTCCCTTCTCAGCCTTTACAGACTATTTTCTAAGGCTGCTCTCAGAGCTGGTGTTTTTCAGAGAAGATGTGAGGCACAGTCTTGATTTACCACCATTAAATGTCACTCGATGGTATCTGCAGGAGAAGGGGTGTCCTCAATCCCTACTGCAAAGCCAGCAATTACATGTTCTAAGTGCAAATGGACGTGGCGGAGGTGATAAGCAGCCATCCTACCTCAGTACTCAGGTCAGTGTTTTGGGAGCGATCTCCTCTGGGATGGCTTTGCAGGGCTGCTTTGTGTTCCTGCACACTGGGGAAAACATGAGTCGTGGTCTAAAGTGTAATTCAGGCCCCTTGAGTCCCGCATTGCTGGGGAGGCAGAAAAGACAGCAAGGGCTAAGAGACGCTGAGACCCGAAACAAGATTTTAGCCACTGCTGAAGGGTAATACCACACTTAAACGTTGTTTTCTTCACTGCTTTGCCAGACTTTGCCAAGTGAATAGTACTTAATCTCTCAGTTTCTGAAAGCAACACAAATTCTCTACTTGTTCATGATGTTTTTTCTGGTTTTAATTGCATTTTATCAAATAAAAGAGGCTTCCATCTACAGTAAAACAAGCCAAAGTTTCCAGTTACGTAATGCTTTTGGTTTCTGACTTCTCTCTAAGTACCTTATTTTCTCCAGTCATTTTCAAGATTTCAGGCTAGGATCACAACTGCCTCTTATATTATTTTCCTACCATGAAGTTGTTTATGTGTATTGTTTACCCAACAGACATTTCTCTTTCACTTGGTATATTCATTACTAAATAATTCTGTGAGAAGATACAGGCCACTGATTTTTTGCAATTTGCATCCCCATACTCTAAGCTATGTTGAAAGCAAAGCTTTTTGGTCCTCTTGCTTTGGAAGCACATTAATATTTCTATGACCTTTACTAGATGGCAGATGAGAAGCATTAGGAATAAAATAACAAACAAACCAAAGGAAACCAATTTTTTAAAATGTGTATTTCTGAAAGAAGCAAGAGGAAAAAGAATCTAGTCTAAAAAATATGAACTTTAGCTAGAGTTATGATAATTGCTCTATTGTACCTATTTTTCCATATCAAAATTCTTCTTTATGATCAATCCACTCAGCATAATGCATAAATGTATTTGAAAAGGTTTAGTAGCTATGCATACAAAAATATATAGATACTATTTAGAGATATTTAGAAAGAAATAGAATAGTTTGAGACATGATTATTTATTGTGCACATCAAAGTGATCATATTAAAAGCATAGTCACTATACTAACAACTCCTTTACACAAAACGACTTCAAATAATTTAACTTCCAAAGCCTGCTGGTTCTAAAGAGAAATTCTGTGAAACAAGATGCAAGTGTAGTGACTTGTGCATGGTGTAAATCCTCTGCTTTAGAAGACTATACTTTCAGAAGGCTTTAGACAACTGCAGGAGGAAAACCAACTAAATTCTACTCAGGAAACCATTTCTCTCACAGCAGCATTGTTTTTCAGTGGTTTTACTACACACAGGAAGCCGACCCTGTTTCTGTTCATCTAGCTGTCAATTTCTGGATCTGTTCTCAAAGGAACAGTTCCAAAAATCATTGCTGGCGACTTGAAATTATGAACTCGGCGTGCAGATTAACACCACCTATTCAGCAAGGCATTTAACAGATGGGAAACAAAAGTTGCCCCATGAACTAAAGTATTTGTTCAGTGGTTTCCACTTGAGGGAAAACAGGTTATTTAATAACTGCTGTCTTTCATAAAATTTCTAATGTATCCTTTATATCATATGCTACTGCATCAAAGTGAAAGGATATTCGGGGCAGGAGAGGAGGTGTGGGTTAATCTTTAGGGTAGTGTGGAAGCATCAGAAAATTTTGAAATAGCAATAACCAGATCATCATACCACGAATCACATGAATCTAGAAGGGTTCAGATTAAACCAAGTGGTACTAGTTACAGGATGGACATGGCGGCAAGAATTTCCTTCTGTCCTTACTATCAAGAGCAATGCTCTGCATCCAGTAGAATTGGGCTGGACCTTATATCAAGTGTGTCACATACCTATTTTTTAATCACTACTTCTGTAAGTCCTTCTGCATGAAAATTTTCCCTCCTTGAGATTTCAGGGAATACTATCTTTTAATTTTAGGGAAAAAAAATAGATTCTTTACAATCATAAGAACTTCTTAATGGGAAAAAAGTGTTTGAAAACATGATTATTGTTGTTTATTTTAGGTGAAATGAGGCTAATTAATTACATTGATTATGTATCTTCATAGTTTGGATACAAGCATTTCCCTTGCACTTGGTCTTTAAGACCTAGAGACTGTTATTCTTTACTCAAACTTTCAGAGAAACTGAAAGTAACTAGAAACCAACTTTAAAAATACTTTTCCTCCTCATTGTTTAGTTTTGGTTTTTTTCTTAATAAATGTCCTCAGACTGATCTATCAATATGAAGAAGTGTAAAACATCCTTACTTTTTTTTACAATTTGGATTTATCTATAGTATTTCTACGACACAACCTTCCCTCATTAGAGCCAGAGATTCTGGCTCTTAACCAATCTGTAAAGTCAGAGGAAACTATGCTGAGTTATCCCACTGAGAACCCACCTATTTTAAATACAGCTCCCATATTCTTAGATTACTGTACAGTAACTATGCCAGGTGTAAAATGTTTTTATACATAAAACAACCAATCTGAACTTACTTGAGCAATGGCATCTGTCTTTGCAGTCAATGTTCTTAGCCCACTGCTGTTTTAAAATGTAATCTGTTTTCATCTGCTAGTTTGAATGGAATTTAAGCTTCTGTTCAAGATACAGCAGTGATACTGCATTGCACAGAGACAGTTCCTACATTTGTACCTAATGTCACATCACTCTTTGCACTACACAACTGGGGCTCTGAAAGATTTAATTGGAATCCTTCTCAAGAATAGAACAACATAGCCTTTGTAACCAGTAACAAATCTGCAAATATTTTTACATGGTACGTAATAATTTGATAGGACATAATAAGCCAAATTTGCAAAAGTGGCTATGTTTTCATCTAAAATATTCACTGGTTTGTATACATGGGTAGCTCCAAGTAGACAAGAAAAAAGGCAAAAGCAGGTTGCAACCTTCCTCTACCTCTATATATGCTTTCATTTTGCACATGTATAGGTATAAATTTAATGCACACAGAGAAAGTGATTAGATGAAAGCATCTCTTTTAAAAAATCTGGGACTGGTGATTTGTGCACAAGGAAAATACAGAAAGCTAGAAGTGTAGTAGTTTCTGTGTAGGTCAGACATTTCAAGAACTGGTATCTTTCTGCCCCACTTCAGGACAGACAACCTGCTACAGTCTTATTAGGGGAAAGGGTATACCCTAATGTCTTGCTTAGCTGTCATCTCACATTCCCTAGGGGCTTGTATATCCTCTGTGACTCAGATTTGCACAGCAATGTCAGGGATTTGGATGCTTAGTTCCCATTACTGTTGCTGAGGATCTAATCCCTTTGTTAAGGGATGTTAGTTCTTTCTGTGGATTTTGTGTCTTTTGGCTCTGTGGTTTATTTTCCCTACCTTTCACTCTTTCCAATAAGTCTCCAGTCTACTCTTGAAAGGGTCTTTCACCATTGGTGCACTTTGTAATCCTCCACAGAAAGCCCTTAAGTGGCTACGAAAAAGCTACCTCTTACAAACATTTTGACTCATGTACATACCTTAAAAGCCTGGAGAAGCCTGTACTGGAGAAAACGAAGCATTAGAGGTAACAGAGCAGGAATATAGATCATTCAGATAATACCAGAGACCTCAGGACAGAAAATTATGAGGAATCTGCAAGGCTGTCCAAATTAGAATAACTACTTGGACTATTTTGGCCCCTGGAGCACGGCAGAACCTCCTGACTGACAAATTTGCATTTGATCTTCTCTTTCTCTGGCATGCTCCTTCCTCATATCGTCTACACCAACATTAGAAAATAAGCAGTACCAAGACAAACGCTTAAGTAGAAGTCCTCCATTTTCCCTGTTTAGATTTTCCCTATTCAGATTAAGCATAAAATAATTTAAGAATGGGTGTAAGACACACAGTTTTAATTAGCCTCCAAAGCAGGGAACATAACATGGCTCCTTTTATTCACTACATGCACAAAGACAGTAGAGGTAAAGGTTAAAATCTCATTCTGTGACATTTAACCATCTTTGAAAGGCACAATCAGAGCAGCTTGAGAAGGGCTGCTGCCCTGTAATGATTTCATAGTTGATAATACATTCACATATGTGTGTCCATGTTTATGTGTCTGTGTACACAAAATGTGTATGTCAATGTATGGAACAGCTACAGCATCATTTTCAACCTTACTTAACAAGGCAATCTAGTACAGACAACAAGTTTCAAGACTTTGAATTATGTCTCTTCTCGTTCTTAATATGGTTTTAACTGTCAAGTGTTAGTAAGTCACAAATATGAGAATAATGCAATAAGGACCACCACAAACACCTACTTCTGCATTATTTTATTTTTGTTCTGTATTTAAAGTGTCTGCACATCTTCATACATTTCCTTCCTCCTCACTGTCAGACACTGAGGCTCTCAATTATCCAGGTAAAAAGGACTGACATTTTCTAAATTGTAATTGTTCTTTATTCTTCCTTGAAAGAAATGTGAGGACTAACTGGAGTTGAGAAAAAAGTCCTTGGTGCTTATACTGAGTCAACTTCCATGTTTTGCTATGTATCTTCAGTCACACAAAGACATGGAAAAGACTTCTAAAACATGTTCTCATATTCCTAAATATTCTCTCTTTTTCCCTCTCACTGCTTTCTTCACAAACACTTATGCCCATTGGCCGCAGAGAATATTAACAATTTGCAATATTCCATAGTATTAGAACCGGCCCCCTTAAGAACAGTGTAGGTAAATCTTCCTGAAGAGCTTCTTCAGCCTTTCTCGAACACACACACAGAGCTGTTTCACAGCTAACCTGCATAGTACATGTGCAGACCTGCCATGACCATGCCAAATGCTTTGAAGTACGTAAGGCGCTGTGGTACCTGAAGGTCACGTGGGAGATTTGGCTTTCAAGCCTTCTAAAAAGACTTCGTTGGCACTGTCACGTGTCTGCTTTAGATGCCCAGTGCTCATGGTTGATATAGAACTGACCACAGAGATTTATGTTCATTCACTCTCCATATAAAAAAATTTTTTTTTGACCTAGAGATACCTTTGGAAATCTTCAAAGCAACTTGCTGAAAGAGTACAACTCTCAATAATCAAACTTAATCTAGCACTATCTTAGACTAACTGTGGTGAAACCAACAGGTTTCCATGCAACCTGAGGCGCAATTGGATTTGTATTTTCTGGGTAAGAATGGACACAAGACAAAATAACACATAAAACATTCCTTCCTATGCAAAAGCTAAACAAATCTGCCAGAATTTAATTGCTCTAGGGGACTTTAAAACATAATTTTCTGTCTTCACCTAGGGATTACCTGGAAATAAAAATACAGTAAAAATACATCAATAAAGTTTGACATACAAAAACGCTATTATAGTCAAAGATGAAAAAAACCATATTTCTATTGTTTCATATCCTGTAAAGTCCTATTGACTTCAGAATGCTTGACACTGGTGTACAGGATTTTGCTGCACATCCTGTGGGAGCACCATGCAATAGAAATACAGTGCAGAAGTGATTGCATGCTGCCTGGTCTATCTGATATTGCTGATATTTTTGACAGGAATATTTATTAGATCAGATTAGCAGTAGACAAGAGACTCCCTTTGATACCTGTAGTTGTCTTCAAGACACTGACCATATGCTGTAGACAGCAGCTATAACACATCCACCACATGCAATCACTTGCTACTTTCTGAGAAATTATTACAATCATTGCTTGAGAATAAGCAAAGAGACAAAAAAAAATGGGCCACCGTTTTAAAAGTGGTGAGGATGAGATCACATCCTACATCAAAAGCACATGGAGGCAAATTGTCTGACCCCAAATTACAGGAATAATCTCTCTTCTCTTCACCTCTCCACTACAGTCTAGCTTGTCCTGTGACGCCTGAAATCAGTGGGAACTTTTATAATTTATTTTATAATTTATTTTATAAAGGGAAGGAATCAAATGTCAAGCATCTCTCTTTTAACGGCATCAGTAACTAATATTGAGGGGAGATTCTCAGCATCTGTCATAGTTTTGTATAGAAGTTTCATGAAGGACTAGAACTTTCCATCTTAGTTCGGTGAACACTAACTTACTCCACAAGTAGGACCACAGAACTATTACAATTTTGTAATCAGGGATACTACCTCCTCAGGGAAATGTATCATACAGCTCAGGAAAAGGGTGGCAAAACCTGCTCTGCAATCTCTGGATATGATTATGCTTGCTAGTTTATTCCTACACAATGTCAGGAGATTCTGTCCTGGTTCTGGAAAGTAACCATTAGCACAGAATGAGAACCGTGTTCATGCTATCCACTAAAAATGAAGAAAATTCCTCCACAGTGAACTACACCCTCAGTAACATTTGTGTAAAGTAAAAGGAAGTAACTGATGTGTTTTCTTCATTTAACAGTGGTGCCTCTCATTTTTGCTCTTGAATTTTGGTACCTGAATTAAGTCTCTCAATGATCTTTGCTAAAATGCCGTTGCCTTTTTTATTTGTCTGTGACATTTACAAGCAAATTAGTGTTGCATCAGGCTGCTTTGAGTTCAGCTTTATTAGACTATGGAGACTCAGGACTTTGTTGCATCTTTCCACTCCCTTTCAACAGCTGCCCCTGACTACAGGTGACTGCCTATTTTCCAAGTATAACCACAAGAGAAAAAGAGCAGAGGTGACTGGATGGAGGGCAGCAGAAAAGGAACTCAGGGCATTCATCGAAATGGTGAAACTCTTGACAAGGTGAATTTTTTAAAAGCCAAGCAGGTCCTTAAATCTCCTTGAGCCTTTCCTGGATACTTTTCACTGACAGTGCTGAAAAAAGTGATGTGCTGTGAACAGAATCCTAAAGCCAATTAAAAGTTTAATTAGAAGACAAATTTCTCAGGAAAACATGGAAACTTGGGGTAGTGTCACCACATCCTAGTTCATTACAGATAACAAGAAAGGAGAACCTTAAGCACAAAATCATAAAGGAGAAAGGTGAAACAAATAGTTACTAAGCTATTTTGAAGCTACTGTGAGAAAGGCTAGGTTAGTCCTTTGCCAGCATCAGAAGCTCTTTGCGCTAACAAAAGGAAAAGGATTTTTCAGCAGTTTTGAAGTGTCCATCCAGGTGTTTTGAAATCAGTATTAGACATCTAAACACTTATATTGGCCCATAGTTTTAACTAGTCTTGTATGGAAGAGCAAGAGAGAATAAAGATTACTGATTCACTTCATGAGGCAGCCACGATAGTGATGGGCAGCTATGATGATTTCACGGTCACAGGGTCCCGGGCTGCCCTGCCTCAGTGTGGTGGCATGGCATGACTTTGCTTCTCACTGCCTTTTAAGTGAACCCACCCATTTTTAACAACCATTTTTTCATAGCAAAACCTGTCTCATTAAGTCTGCCAAGACCAGGTGAGAAACTCCACATGGTTTTCTTTTGGGAATGGGTAACTTTGACATTCATGGGCCTCTTTGAAAAAACAAAGAGGTTTGCTATTAAAAAAAAAAAAAGTCACCTCCTCAACGCACAACTTACCATGTTCCAGAAAAATTCTAAAACCTCAAACGGACTTCATATTAACATGATAATAATGTGGTGGGATCCAGCCCCAACTATTCTGTATTTTTTAAGCCAATAGAATGTCATGCTTAACATTTAATTGTTCTTTAACTAAATAAATGCAATTACTGTTTTCCCTGTAATTTTTCTGAACAGGCTGAGAAATATAACTCATACCTGCCCATGCATTCCTGCAATTACTGATGGGGTTGCTGATGGAAGATTAGAATTTGCCGGGTGAGTTGCTAACCAATGAACCTTGCCAGTGTATCCAGGAATATTTGGAGTGCTAAAGGAAACAGTTAAAAGGTGGATGGGGGTGGAGAAAGGGTAAATTAAATGACTATAGGCTTGAAATATGACTTATAGGTAAGTTCTAGAATGGATCAGGTTTATCAAAAATGGATGGGGTAAAATCTCTTCATAATAAAATGAGAAGTTCTTAGAATGTATAAACTGTCATAGCTTCTTGAAGGTCAGGGAAACATGTTTATGATGATCTAGCTGATGATCTGGGCCAAAATCTCTGGGTAGACATTGTAAAGGTGAGCTCTTTGGAGACTTTTTTTTTCAATTTGTTTAGGTTTAGTATCTGTATGATATTCATGACTAGAAGCAACATTTAATCACCAAGAAGAAACGAGGTCACAGAGTTTGCATAGGGCACAAAAAGCAAGGAACTATTATTTAAAAATGTAATACAGATTTAGCTCATATTTAGTTTCCAGCTTCAAATATGGAACTTACATAACAGACTTTAGGCCAACAGGTGCAATTTCTCATGGGCTAAAACATAAGTGCTTTCCCAAATTATTCTAAGGTGCTCTAAATTTCCCCTAGAATATATTAAGGTGTAGTATTAACAACACTGCTTAGACACACCAACTTAAATTCTAGTGAGTGCACCCGTGAACTGAGACAGTATGTGCCACATCTTGGAAAACGAAAGCCTTTTGTTAATTCCCATGCTGTTTTTAAGTGAAAATGAAAAGCAGAGTTCCTTAAAGAGATGGAGTAAAAATCTACTTATTTGAAGCAGCACAAAGAAGATTTTGGTAATAGTTGCTGCAAGATGAAGCAGATGGTCAAAATTAAAGAAAAAATAGTTACTAATATGAATTCAGACAGTCCATGAGTATTAGAAACAAAACAATATAAACCCCCAATATAGTACCTTTTTTTGCAACTCAAAGTTTTCCAGAGAATATCATCAATATTGTTCTGTATCGCGATCTCAAAGTAGGACACTGTTGAATTATAAAATTATACATAGGGCACACATGAATTATACATATACATCCAGACTGCCCATATGCATGGAGGTTAAGGCTCACAACAAGCTGTTTCATCTGCTGAATCAACTAAATATTTGGGATTATATACCTTGCCTCAGTTAGTCCTTTGTGGGTCTTCACACCATGTAACTGATAACAGTGCCTCTTTTCAAACAATTTCGGAGGTATTCTTTCTTTCCCCTGTAATCTGTGTAAATATAAACAGTTTCTTTAATTATAAAGTGCACAGTCTCATGTAGCTGATGAGCTCCTTCTCCACAACTAAGTTCAGTGTAGGATGCAAAAATGGACACATGTGAGACATGCAGTTTATGAGACTTTGTGTATCTCTGACTTTTGCAGTGGGAAACTTGGCTCTTAAATTCCTCACCAGAATAGCAGAGGTAATGACAAAATGCTGTATCTACCTACCAGAGTTATAACACAGGATTCTGAGTCAACTGTATTTGCCATGGGAGCATTGGTGGTGTATGTTGTAGCCCTTGTACCCACAGTTAGCAAAAGGACCACCTAATTCTCTGTCTTAGTTTGGAGTAACCTTGCACTTACCTGTACGTTCATACGCTGCTACACTCCCTGGGACACGTTCCAGTCTACGACTCTCCAGAGATGACTTTGTAGAGTCAGTACAGAGATTTAGTAGCACTTGGGAAGCTGTTGCCTATAGGGAATCACTAAGTAGTTGGCTGGGAGAGGAACAAATTTGCTCTCTGTCCTGACAGCAGCTGTGCAGAGGCAACAAGTAGGCTTGAAAATCTTTCACAGTACTAGAACATGTTTTCAGAATTGGCCAAAATGACTTGCATTCAAATTTGCTTTTTCATGTCAAAGTAGACAGCTGTTAGGTTACGTGCTCATTAGGTGACTCTATAGAAAATCCCATCTGTATATCAAGATCCCACCAAGGGACACAATGGATACCGGGTGGTTATGACTGTAAGCACATGCATTCATCCAAAACTGAAAATATACCTGATGCCACTTTGAAAGAATCAGTAAAACTGTGAATCAGTTTCATTACCCTGGTGGTGGGCTACATACCAACATACATCTCTCACATGTTATGAAATTCCAGTGATTTCCTTGGAAGTGTATGGGCATCACAAAGAGAAGTAGATGACAACAAGAAGTACTATATTAGCTTGCAACACAAGCCTTTTTGAAGTTAAATTGCACAATAACTATACAACTGTGAGGCATCTGATTGATAAAATCTTCTCAACTTTAAAACTTGCAAAAGTAGAAGAAAAGACAAAAGCATCATAAACGGGCAAAAATGACCCAGAAGTCAATCTGAGACATGATCCAAGATGAAGACTTTTTCTAGACTGTCTATTAGAAACGATTGACAGAAGTTGTTACATTCATATGTGGGATGGAGGTGGACCTGAAAAAGAGGAGAGGTGAGCAGAGAGCAGCTAAAGGTACCAGGAAAGTAAGCAAGGTTACACTACAGTAAAGCAGCTGCTCTCCTGGGAACGTGCAAAAAAGATGCAAAACTGTGCTGTGGTTTTGTAGGTGATAAAGCAGAAGAAGCTGAGGTTAAAAAAGTACCCCCTTGTGTTTTTGTTTTTTTGGATCATGCCGTCTAGCGCTGGTGTGCTTTCTCTGATGAGCTGCTAACCCATGTTGCTGCTGCTGAAGAAAACAACTAAGTGCCAGCTTACCACTGGGCAATACACAAAAATCCTCTGTGGTTATGCTCCCGTCATCAAGCTTTCCTTCTGTAACCATGACATCTTTCTCGTTCATACACTTCCTTGTTATCATCCTAGCAGCTCTTAGTCCCAACAGTAACAAATATAGTGTTGACAGCTGAATCTCTGCAGGCACTAAGATTTTTCAAGTGAATCGTAGTGATTCTGAGTGCCTCTGCTTTGTGTGTCCATAGAATCATAGAATCACTGAGGTTGGAAAGGACCTCTAAGAATCATCGAGTTCATAACCAGGACTTCCAAGTCCACCACTAAACCATGTCCCCAAGTGCCACATCTACACATCTTGCAAATGCCTCCAGGGATGGCGACTCCACCACTTCCCTGGGCAGCCATTTTGTCTTGCCCTATTGCTTGTTACCTGGGAAAAGACATTGACCCCTACCTGGCTTTTGGGTAGCTGTAGAGAGTGATGAGGTCCCCCCTGAGCCTCGTTTTCTCCAGGCTAAACAACTCCAGCTCCTTCAGCTGCTCCTCATAAGACTTGGTGCTCCAGACGCTTCACCAGCTCCGTTGCCCTTCTCTGGACAGGCTCCAGCACCTCAATGTCCTCTTGTAGTGAGGGGCCCAGATCTGGACAGAGGATTTAAGGTGCAGCCTCACCATCTTGAGATGTCTTTGTAGATTTTTATTTCCTGGCAATGTTCAGGAAGATCAGTGTGGACTTAATTTAGTAGGCCCTCCATACTGATATTTAGATCTATTTAAGATGCCTTAAGGTATCTGAGATGATTGCCTATAATATATTGTTCAGAAGCAGCTGCTGGAAGGGATGGTCTAGAGTGCCTCCAGGGTATTGAATGCCCAGGTTTGCCATGTAAATTCCATGTCACCTGTTTATATGGGACCAAAATCTAGACTCCCCCAAATAATCTGTCATTCTTGAAAACCTCGGATCTAGCACTTCAGCCTGAGCAATGGAAGTATCCAAGTTCTTTGTGCAAAAATTCTGTCTAGTGAAAGCTACCTGGTAGATTCTTACCTTGCACTTACAAGCAAAGAGTTCCTAACATCTTACTCTTTCTTATAAACACTCCTGTATAAATGCAATAGAACTAAATCACCATATTAAGTCATTATCTAGCTCTTTTGGTTATTTCAGTTATAGAATAGGCCTTTCAGATCTCACTCACAGTATATAAGACTTGCAACTGGCTTCCACATCAAATTCCCTTCCAGGAAGACTGACATGAAACACATTTGTGGCCTTCTACATCCTTTTTGCCTCCATGATCCTATTTGCCAAACAGAACAACCATAGGATCATAGGTATGATCCTATGTCAGGAAACTCACGCATACACTCCCTTGTGTTGTGAAAGCATATACCTAAGAATACTTGTGAAGACAAAACAAAGTGCTTTCTGCAGAGTGGAGAATGGGACCGACAGCATTCTGGGTTTCATTTCATACCCATCTCCCTCAGCCATCAAAGCAGGATAGGGAATGGGTACTTATAAATGGATTTGGGGTTCCTGAAAAGATAAAACCATCAAAATGGCAACTCCCCAAAATATTTTGAATCATGTTGAACTGGAAAATTTTGTTTCTACCATTTCCAACAATTTTTTTCTGCTTTCAAATTTTTCAGTCCACCTCTGTAGTATGGGGTAATATTTTTCAGATACAATAAAGCATTTCAAGCCAGCAATAAAATCTCATTTGGAAAATGCCAAAGCAGGATATTTCAACATGCACTTCCCTCCACAACCCCACGAATGAGTCAAACTGGAGAATCACTAAACAGGCATATGTGGTAGCCAAGCTGTCAGTTTCTGAAGAAAGAATACTTTGTGAGAAAGCTCTTCAGCAGCCCATGGAAATGACTACGCAAGGTGCAAGACAGCATAGGGTCCTGTTCCCAGCTATTTGTGGCCTGTGAGGTTTCTGATAACTTGAATTTAAAAGGGATGCATGCACGCAGTCAGTTGGAAAATGACTACACTGAAGAAATATGAGAAGTCACTACAGATATACTGTGATAGAAGCATTTTGCTCAATGTGCTTCAGAAACCATGAATAAAGGGTAGTTTCAGGGAATAGCTCTGTGCAAGAACTGCAGGATTTGAAGAAACTGAATGTTCCCCATTTCAGTGGAATGCTTTTGATCAGATCCCGTCATCTTCCTTACACACACAACCCCTCTGGCCTTGGACAGGTCACTTCAGTGTTGTCAGTCTGTATCTGTCAAAAACCAATATTGTAACTTATTCTACCAG
The DNA here is from genome assembly GCA_013398115.1 of Falcunculus frontatus. Classification (NCBI taxonomy): domain Eukaryota; kingdom Metazoa; phylum Chordata; class Aves; order Passeriformes; genus Falcunculus; species Falcunculus frontatus. The sequence continues at coordinate 60,349 of VZRV01009351.1, forward strand.
TGTTCTGGCAATGCATTAGTCGATGTTTCAAAAGCACTACTAATTAACTATCACTTTGCAAGAACGCACATGCATTGTGTAAGCACTGCCCTCTACCGTGGATTAGGAATGCTGAGGAATGAGTGGCAAGTTTTGAAAAGCTGATGACAGATTTTTTATGTAACTGTTGAGGAAGAGGATTTTATTGTGGAACAAGAAAGCATAATCACTGTCCTAACTGCTTTTGTCAAATGTCAGGAGGCAGGTTCCAGTAAGCACCACAGTGAAATCAGGAAGTTTTTGTGCCATAATGCGAAAGACAGGCTGAAGAGAAAAGCACAAGTCAGACATAGGAGATGAACCTGGATTGATATGAACTGTTGCTGTGTACGCTGGAATGCACTAAATGTGCTACACTACTACTGCACTAAGTTCTGCCAGCTCACTAAAGGTGTAAGCGAGCTCTAACAATACCAGGGAGAGGAGTTATTTGTGCCTATCAGACCAGAGCCCTGCCCATGAATGCTACAGAGGAAATCCCCATCACCAGCGTGGGAGGCTTTTTTTCCATTGACCCTTAAAACACCTGCAGAATCTAAAATACCACAGAGAGCATAACCTTGTTTCAGTAGCTGACTGGGGAAGAAGTCAACAGAGGAAAAAAGCTGGTGGCTAGGGGTGAAGTAGAATTATACAAAATAAAATATACATATAAAGATTTTCAAGCAAAAAAGAACAGAGGATGATTATGTTGGAAAACCGTATCATCCAGTAAAAGCAGTTTCTCTACAGTTTTCAAAATTTTTGAGTTCAAAATGCACTTCTGAATAAGAAAGACAATTTCAAATTATTACAAAATTCAATTTTCAAAGTAGTTGTTAATAACAAGAAACAATGATTTGGGTCATTACATATTTTCACTTTTTAATAACATGGAACCTCTCAAAAGTGCTCAGAGAATTTATCAGTCTGAGCCTTCCTGGAAGTCACTGTAGCTCTGCTGCAAAGTTTCCTCTCATGTGTGACTTGCCCAAGGGAGATGAAAACACGATGTTTTTCCAGAATTTGGACTGTCCTCCTCTTTCTTGGTACATATTTGGCTTGGAGCAGCAGTTAGACACAGGAGATCAGATTGTGGTGTTTGTGGCCAGATTTTCGCAGGAGCTTAGCGATCAACGTGCACCCATAATGTGAGCTCTTTCAGAATTCTGGTTTTCATGTGTGGTTGCTGAGCTATTTTTGAAAACCTGGCTGGCTGCACAAAACATACTTGTTAGCACTCTGTTGCTTACCCACCCAATATATGGGTAGATATGTGACATTCAAAGCTGAATGCTCTATTCATCTTCCACAAATAAATGAATATTTTAAGGAAATAATTAATAATCAAACTACTAAGAAACAAAGAAAAAATAACCAAGGAAAACAGGCACAATCAATTCAGAGTTTAAAGTCTTGTAAAAGAAATCCCAGAGGTCTCAGTTCTGCAAAATATGTGAACAAATTCTCAATCCTATCCCTGTTCAGGAAATCTTGTTAAGCAGATACCTTTAACTCACTGATTCCAATGGAATTTACACCTCGTGGTTTTGAAAAACAAGAATGCAAATACAAGAGAGTTTACAGCTGGCAGACAAGTAGAGAAGATAGGAAAAAAAAATGAAGAAAAAGAAAATATGCACCAAGTATTGGTACATTTCAAAATACCACAAAAGCCATTAGAGCCACTGGGCAATTTTTATCCAGTGTATAAAAAAAAAAAAATCACACAAGCAATATACATTGAAAATATAGAAAAGCATCAATACATTCAACTTGGAACCTCATTCATTAGTGGTGTAAAAAGATAAGATTCAAGCCTGCACTGTGTGTGTTCTGACAATGTAGTACCCTCAGTGAAGCACTGAGCTGTACAATGAGATCGTAAGTTTTATAAAAAGTTTTATGAGATCTGTTGGTGAAAGAGGACTGCATCAGAGAGAGATTTTCAGAGTGCCCTTTCACAACAGCTTCCTAATTTTTTAACTATCACTTTTAAAAAAAAAAATATTTCTATATTACCCTTTGCAAAGAAACGGTAGAAGATTCCAGCTTTTAGGCATACATTGCAACATATCCAGGGATGAAAGAGAGCAGTAAGTTCATTCTACAGCAAATTCAGGAGTGCATATACAAACCATTGATATTCAGAACAATGCTACATTCCATGGCTGCAACAGACCTCAAGAGACTATGCTATTCATGACTTTCTCCAAAGACAGGTTTTAATGAAAGCCTGGAAGAGAATGAGAAGAACCGAATTATATTAGATCCAGGATTTTTGGTCAAGTACAAAGATGAAGAGTCTGACCCGAACAGCACATCCATAGCTCTCTTTGGGCAATTCTCACTGATCATCCTAAACTGCCACCAAATTACACACATATTTATTAATAAATGCATATTCATAAATTTAGCACTTCTAGGTGAATCACAACATTTACGACACGGCTTTTTACATGTGCTGAAGGATCCCGAGTTATTCCACATCTGAACCACTGAGAAAAACTGGATAACACATGACTAAGATTCCTAATTTTTCACTTTCATTTCAGCCTAATTTTTAAGAATTATGACCATCATTTTCTCCTAATTAATATTATATGAAACAAAGTTTGAGCACAACACTATTTTAAAGATGAAAGTTCAGTTAAAAAATAGCACATGCTTGGGCTCAGGATATACGAAGTTTCTTTCCTACCTCTGCTACAGATTCCCAATGGGAATTTGGTGGATGACCTTATCACACTGCACCTGGATTTACATCGGTAAAACTTCCGAGTTGCATTGTAAGGACTTCAGTACACTATCCAGAGTGCTGGATCTATGCACAGCAGCTCTTCACAATGCTAATCTTATATTAGGGGCTTTTCGGCTCAACTGCAGCACAGGTCAAGACTTTTATATTTTTTCTAAATTCCTTAAGAAAAAAGAAGAAAAACAGAAGATGGTTTCCTGTTCTGCCAAAAGGAAGAGAGGGTGGGTGCAAGGCTAACATACAAAACATGCCCAGGTTCACCACTCTTCCTGTTTGTCTCTGCAGCTACATGACAGATGACTCTTAGTGACTTTCAGCTTTGCTAATAATTTGAATGGCAACCACTTTCTTGCATGGTTTGGGGAAGAACAGTGTCTCACTCTGGAGTAATGCCTGAGCACTGATGCTGTTGCCCAAGTGCAGCTGCAACTCCATGAGAGTGAAAGTGACTATTTACGAAGAGATTTTTACACTTTATAGTTACAAATCATACTTAGGCTTCTCAATCCAAAGTATATATCTGACTTTTCAAGGATTTTGGTGGGAGTTTAATGGCCTTTATACCTTTACATATATTTCCAAAACTACTGGCAAACACACAAAGTGAGAAAAACAAATTATAGGCAAATTTTTATGTCTTCTGACTTTCTTCTTTCTTCTGCTCAAAACCGTCGTAATCTTGATGCATGACGGTCAAGGACAGAGAATAAGCGTGAAAAACTTAATAAAATTTTCCAGATGGAATTGAGTTTTTCACAATTGAGTTTTTGAGCTTTGAGATGAAAGAATCTTTTAAATCTCAGAGATCTTGATCTCCTTGTTGCCAGAAATCAATGAAATCCATAGCCTCACTCACTAAAAACCAGAAAAAAAAATGAGATGCAGCATTCCAGAGAAGGCAGTACAGAACCAGTTGCTCAAACTTACAAATCCTCATGATACAATATGATGCAAACAGTCCCAGAGAGGATGTCTGCCTGCAGCAGAGTGCACACTTCAGCTTCTATTCTTCAAAGCTCCACCATAAGAGCAGTACAACCCAGCAGAACTAAGGGTTAACAACACTATAACTTCACTGCAACTCAGGTATCTCTGCTCAGTACTATGTTGTATTCTGTATGCGCTGCATTCTGAAAGCACATTCATTTCTCAATAACCATTGTATACTATTTTATGTTATAATTCAAGCAGAAAAGGTAGATGCGGGCTCTGACAAACCAGACAACTTAGGCAGAAGGCGAGATAAAACAATCAGAATGTTGCATTATGTCATAAAAGCTTGGTATTAATAGCCTTGGTTGCAGTAATACGGGTCAAATGCCATGACCTTACAATCCTTATTAGCACCTTACTTTGCCTGTGAACCTGCTGCTGTGTGAAGAATGATGTGCTGCTCCCCACACGTGTGACAGTGTGTGATGCGCTGCAAAAGGATATACATTCACCCTAGAGCAGATGTCAGAAACATAAATGAACAGATCTAAGTTGTAGCTCAGAAATTCCAACCACTCACAAGGCAGCTCCCAACAATCAGGAGTGTTTAGCACATACTCTGATGTGAGTCATGTCTTTTCTTCAGAACAGAGAGGGAAATATTTCTACAGCTTCTGACCCTCTGCTTTACGCAGTGAAGTATCCTTTCTGTGGTTTCCTCACAAACACGAACCGAGCAAGACCATTCCAAGGACAAACAGGAAAGGCTGATGCAAAGAGAAATTCTGTTTGAGTAAACAGAACAGTCTCTTTCCCCTTTTGTTTTATTATTTTAATTCTTACCATTAAGCTGTTATTTTTACCATTTTCCTTCCACAAAAGTTTGTAAAAAACCACTTAATATCAGCTCAAGCTACTAAAGACAGGCTTAGAAAAGGCTTCAAGTGAAAACCTTCAAATTTCAAAGTTCGTGATCTAGCTAAAAGCATAGTGTTCCTAGTAGCATTCAGGGAGCATTTGCATGCACACTCAAAGGCCATCTAGTGACTAAAGTTAACAATCACACAATTTTGGCATGGCAATATTCAAGTCATATTACCCATCAAATATGCAACAGACCTGTTCATTAATACTAAAGAACAGGAAGCATTTGAAGAATGAAAGTACGGTAAAGGTGAAAATAAACATGTTCTTATTCTTTTCACCCAAGATCAGATTTTTAACTGTTTTTTCCCCTTTCCCAAGTAACAAGAATGCACGAGGCAGTACCAAAATCATGCTAATAAATGAAACACAGTGTACAGTGCTTGTGTAGTGAGGCTTTGAAGTTAGCACATAGTTAAGTGGGACTAAGTCTACACTGGCATTGTCTTCAAAATTTACTGCACCAACACAGCAGATAGAAAGTAAATCAAAGGTATGTACATTATTCATAAGACAGCTGGTGGAGGCAGCTGAACCATATACTGCATGCTCCAAAGTTCTAGTTATTTATTAAAATGGTTCACAAGAAAAAACCACAGAGATGAATGGCCCTGTGTGCTTGGCATGTCCCAAGACAAAAACAATCATGTGCTGAACTTGCAGCACATAACAAATGACAGCTCTAATACATATGTGCAGAGAGGAGGCTTGGGGAAAAAGGGAAATAAGACAGAAATGTGTCTCGTCCTTTTGGCTATATTTATGATGAGACTGGGATACTCTTACAAAGAGGACATAATATATTCTGATTTCTAGTTTACAGGTAAAAAGTTGGAGATACCCACAAGCAAAGGAGACTCAGCATATGCTCTCCTTTGGCACCAGAAAATGCCTTAATGTTGGATAACATAGTCCAGCTTCAATTCTTGTTTCAGAAAGTGAGAGAGGGACTGCTTGTGCTTAATCAAAAATGCCGAAAGTTGAAACAACCCAGGGATGTTGAACTTACATATACAAAGGGATATGACAGGTTTGAGAGATTTGGCTTACACTGTTAAAGACAAAATGGATCAATAATATTTTTTCACCAGACAGAACATTCTGATAGAATATTTATGAGGTCCCAAAAGACAGGTGGTGACAAGTCAAAGTTTTGCTCTTGGAATAATGCAGTGCTCATTTGAATTTGGTAAAAGACCAAAATGGCAAAAGGTTAGTTTGGCAAATATGCTAAATGAACCAGCTCAGCAGGCAGAATCTTATCTCTTAATCTCTTCTGATACGAGGACTTCAGTAAATTTCATAGGACAGTATAAGCAAGTTTTCTTTAAAAATTAACTACTTCCCTTCTTGCAACACTTATTTAATTCAGTTTTTGAGAACCCAGGAAAATTTAACATCAGATCTGAGTTTCTCTCTTGGTCTGTCCCTGTAAGCAACTCTCACCGTCCACAACTATATTCCTTCGAAAGAGCGACATTCAGGAAATCATGATAGCATTTTCTATCCATCTATCTATCTATCTATCTATCTATCTATCTATCTATCTATCTATCTATCTATCTATCGTGCTTTTCTTCTACCCTGCTGAGGTACCTGTCTCTCCCACTGGATGCCTGACTGTGCCCAGTAACCCACCTATCCACTGAGTTTGCCTGAGCAAACCTTCTGTCTCATGGTCTGGAACGGAGACATGTTCTTATTTTTCTATCACACTTTGATCAGCTTTTCTTTCCTTGTCTCAACCTGGCTCTATTTGACCCCTTTTAAGACTTCTGTGGCCCTTTACTGGACTCATCTAAAATGCTCCACTCTGAGATAGATTTAAATAGGTGAAATACAAAGTAAATAAAAGACACCAATGCAGAAGTGATTGTTTTGGACAGACAGCAAAAACCCCCTTGCGTTTGTGCGTGGGTATGATTACCACAGTGTTTTCATAAATGTAATGTCTTAATGCAAACATCAGATGTATGAAATCATGACAATCATTCCATTTACAGGTTTCTTCTGTTCTGCTTTTTATATTTAACTCTCCCACAGGAGAAGCATGCAGAACATATTTTTCATATATGTACTAACTGAATATCTTAACTTCTCTAGTTATAGAATGCTGCCAAATTTAGTATTTTGAAATATTTAACTGTCCACAGACTTCATAAAGGAAATGTTCAGACAACTCCAGTATTCACAAAACCTGAAATTTACAAATTACCCGATCTCTGTGGAGAGGTAAAAGATCCTGTTTGAAATCTGTCCCAGAAGCCTCCAACAACCTGAAATCATAATTACATGTTCCTTGTAGGAAACATTAGCTAATTAATCTGACTTAATAGTTTTTTCATGCAAAAATCAGAACCAATTGCAGGACGGAATTTTAGTTTATTGAAAATAGTAATTATTACAGTTAATATTTACACGTAAACTAACTTAATGTGAGCCGAGCAACAGTTAATGCCAAATAAAAGATTTTCAAATAACTCTTCCAGATGCTTTCACGTGATTCTTTGGTTAATTATTCTATCTCTCTTTATATGTGGAAGATAAATATAACCTATTACCATTACTTCTTGTATCTCTTTTAGTCTTTTGAAAGAAAAGGCTACTAATGACCCCCTGAAAACTACTCATAACTAAGCATAAACACCAGTTTGTATTGGACAGGACATGAATGACAAAATAAGCAAAAGAAAAAAAACCAAAGTTGTTGAATAAACAAAGAATCGCTCTGCTATTGAGCAAGTGAAAAGCAAATGAAAAGTGAAATACGTAACTGTATGGATGATAAATAATCTAACCCTTAGTGAAGCAACCGTTTTATTCAATGGCACTCAGCCTTAAAGAGATTATTTCAAGTTTTTTACATTATTTCCAGATAACCTATTAGTTTATTAGGCAGGTTGCTATTACACATTTCATTGTTTTACAGGTCTTTAATAGCACAGATATTTTTGAGCATATTGTAGGCCATTTTTCACAGAATCGCAGAATAATCTGACTTGGAAGGGACTCACAAGGATCATCAAGTCCAACTCTTGGCCCTGTACAGGACCATCCCCAAGAGTCACCCCATGTGCCTGAGAGCATTGTCCAAATGCTTCCTGAACTCTGTCAGGCTGTTGCTGTGACCACTTCCCTGGGGAGCCTGTTCCAGTGCCCAACCACCTTCTAGGTGAAAAACATTTTCTAATATCCAACCTAAACCTCCCCTGACACAACTTCAGGCCATTCCCTCGGGTCCTGTTCCTGGTCACCACAGAGAAGAGATCATTGCCTGCCCCTTCTCTTTCCCTCATGAAGAAGTTGTGACTGCAATGAGATCTCCCCTCAGTCTTCTCCAGGCTGAACAGACCAAGTGACCTCAGCTGCTTCTCATACGGCTTCCTCTCAAGGCCCTTCACCATTTTTGTAGCCCTCCTTTAGATGCTCTCTAGTAGTCTAATGTCTTTTTTATATTGTGGCAACCAAAACTGCCCCCAGCACTCAAGGTGAGTTCGCCCCAGTGCAGGGCAGAGCAGGACAATCCCCTCCCTTGCCCGGCTGGCGATGCTGTGCCTGATGCACCCCAGGACAGGGTTGGCCCTCCTGGCTCCAGGGCACTGCTGACTCATGTTCAACTTGTCATTAACCTGGGCCTCCAGGTCCCTTTCCATCGCACTGCTTTCCAGCATCTCATTCCCCAGGCTGTTTGTACAACCAGAGTGCAGGTTCTGTCACTTCCTCTTGTTGAACTTCATATGGCTGGTGATTGTCCAGCCCTCTAATTTGTCAAGGTCTGAATGTCCTTAAATAGTTCACTTGTTGTTTTTCAAGTTGCACATTTTTTTTCGTTTTACTTTATATGTTCTTGCCTCTGATTAAACTTTCTTCTTTCTCTTTCTACAGGCAGGTCAAAAGTTTTACCTCATTAAATACCTAAGTACTGCCTACGGTAATTTTCTATCATTATTTGAGATGTGGAAGAGGCTGGAATCCTACCTTGAGATACCTCTCACTCAGTGTGCTGCTTAATACTGCTTTACTCCTGGATGATTACTTCTCCAGAGTAATGATTACTCTGGAGAAAATGCTTATTGCTTCAGCAGAGGAATCACTGGGAGAGGAACTCTTCCTATACAAAGGCCATAGGGATATTAATATAATGTGACCACAATTATTTCAGTAAGTTCTGCATAAAATTCTTCAACTGAGCCTCTTAAAGAAACAGCAGAAGAGAGGTTAAGATCTTTACATGGATAAATAATTGGTTAGAAGACCAGAGATAGAAGGAAGGGATAAATGATCAGTTTTCTAGGTGGACAGAAACCACTGGTAGAGAGACCTTCAGATAACTCATCTGGGCCTAGGACGTCTTTGCCTACCATATTCATAAATTAGCTGGAAGTAGAGAGTTGGAATGTAAGTGATGCACTGAAAAAGCAAATGTATATATTCATCAAGGCAAATCTGTGAATCCATGACTATTAACTAGAAACACACCATCTCCTGGACATAAATCCCTGATCAACAAATCATCACGATAGGAAAATATTTGGAGTAAGGATGATGACTTTATTAACTATTCACAGTCTTGGATGAAATACTGGACTAGGTGGGCTTTTGGAGAAATCAAAAAATCTAGTAGGTCTAAAAAATGAATTAACTACTTATTTCTTTAAAAAATGGTTACTTTCAAGTCTATGAGTAAACGCTATAGTATTTCCCATTTTCCTGCTTTGGGGAAAATGGTGTCTACAGGTGTATTAGCTTCCAGCAGAGGCAAAAAGTCATCTCTGTTCCTTATCAGACCTGTCAGATAACCTGGTTCATTCTGCAAACCCCATAAACTCTGTGTTAAGGCCTACAAATAGAATAATATTTACAAACTGGACAGGGGGACTTCATCACCAGGTCCCCAGTACAAATACATCTGTATGGTCAGATTCTGAGGTCCTCCTCCTCCTAACCACTGCAAAGAAAGCTTGAGACCACAAAGAAAAGGGTAGAAAATTCTGTTGTCGTATGAGTGAGAGAAGGGGACTCTACAGGCAAACATTCTCATGACCTGGTCTTCTAGCATGGAACACCTCCCCTATGCAAACTGAGAATACATGGAGAACAGCTCCTCAGCTGTCATCCTTTCTCTGGCAGGATCTGATTCTCCAGTCTTAGAATGACCTTTGTTGTCAGCTCCTCACATTTGCTTTACTATTACAGAGCTTCACTGAATTTGCTTTGCTCGGCAGATGCAAGACTGCTACAGAAGTTCAAAGCTGTGGACTGCCAAAGCCACGGTGCTGTATCTTCTCACAATGGAGAAGCTCCTGTCTGCTGCAGATGTTTTATATACCACAGCTCATCTGTCTCAAAGGCTGCTTTTTTTTACGTTCATCCCAGACACAGTGAAGAAAGTGACTGCAGAATCTGCTTGCAAAATGCCTGACTGATCTCTCTTTCAGCACAACTTCCCCGAACAACTTAGCTGTGGAATGTCTTGGTATCTAGAAAGGTTAGCAACTTACATCCTGGGGGCTGGTAGTTGGGCTCTGAATCATGCAGCTAAAATCCGTAATTTGTTTATTGCTGCGGCACTGTCTGTCCAGCCAGCGAGGTGACCAAGAGCACTGGGCACCTGCCCGCATGAGACGGGATGAAGGAGGCTGCTCGCAGGGTGTGGGAGGGTCGGCGAAGCTCCAGCACGGGTTTGCCCGACCCACCGGTGGTAAGGGCACGCGGAGGGGGCGGAAAGAAAGCGGAGGGACTTCTTCGTGGGAAAACAGGACAGGGTTTGTGGAATGAGCTACAACAGAAACCCAGGGAAGGCACGAAGAAGCAAAGAAATGCCTTTGACAGGGGGTTTTATACCCCTACGAAGAGGGAGGGGGAAATATGAAGCAGCCAATGACGCAGAGACATGGGGGGG
>VZRV01009351.1:70972-129920 GCA_013398115.1 Falcunculus frontatus
AGGAACACAGAACTTTCTAGAGGGAGAACCAAATATAGGGGAGAAGGGGAGGAGATGGCAGTGGCCAATTATGGGGCTATGATCTGTATACCCTGCGTGGGTATCAAACCAATGCACCTGCTGGTCCACTTGGTATTGCTGCCTGTGCTACCGGCCGTGGCACACTGCAACATTTTATGCAGTCTCATTAAGAGTACCTAAAAACTCATCTATTTTTTTATATCGGTATTTACACATTTGTAGTTAATACCTCAGCATCACAGGAAAACTTGTAAATGCATACTAGGTTTGGAACAACACTTAGACCACTTCCTTAAAAAATTTATGCTGAACTATATCCGTTTCAAGGTTTATCCCTGAGTTCAGTTTGACTTTCCCTGACAACTTCAGTGGAGTCAGCATTTCAGTTTAATAGTGAGCTTTCCCCAACAAAATAACACCAGAAGGCCACCAGACAGTTTCTCTCTGCTTCCTGGAACTACTGTCCATTTCCGACCATTTTCTTGACTGCAGCCCAGATTACTGACTTGATGGCATTCGCATTCAGATTTTGTCTGTGTTCATTTCAGGTGTGTCTCTATGTGCCAGAGTATCTCTGTCTCCGCCTGCTTTTCTTTGCATTGCAGAAATCAATGGGCAGATAGAATTGCCTATCTCAAATCTTCTTTCCCCTTCACTTTTCCAGAGGCTTGCAGAAAAAAAACAGCTGAACAGTTCTGACTGATGTCTGGGGTCTCATTTTCATATGTAAATGAATAACACGGTAAATGAGAAATAAGAGTGAAAATTACAAGGTATGAGCAAGAAAAAAAAGGAAAATTATGTAGTCTATTTTTTATCCCTTGTGGTTTCTTGGGTTCTTTAGGGTTATATTATACGGCTGCAGTAAGCAAAAAGTGATTTAAAATGCAAAGTTTGAAGACAGAAACTGGGAACCAAAACCACTGCCAGAATTTATGGCACTTAGAGACTTTTTGGTGACAATAATATGTATAAAGTATTGCTAACTGTGCAGTAACTGCACTACTTAATAGCAAAATGGAACTAGGAGTTTATTTACATTTCTCTATCATGTTCTAAGAAATGCCTCCCCTCATCTATGAGCATGTAGCATGAGATACCATAAAGTTTTGTTCTAGCTGTAATGAGCATTTGTCTATGAAAATCACTGAAGTTAACATCAAACATATTGCTGATTGCTAATTGTGTCTATTCTTAGAAGCCCTGGGCAGGTATTTCTGCTTTCCACAATTTTTATCAGAAAATTCTGAAACCATCAAGCCAATTTTACTTTATATTATAAGGAGTGAATTTCCATTTTGATGCTGCATTCACTACAAACTGATCAGACTCAAACTTATGTGTAAGACATTGATATAAAATAAGAGGGTAATATGGTACTTTGACCAATACGTGATGGCAGTCTTGAAGAACTTCTGTTCTCTGATCAACTAGACATTGGAACAGGTCTCTAAATGTGCTGCACCACAACTCGTCAGGAAATACTAAAATACACAGAAGTATCCAGGGGATTTCCTGACTTTGGAGTGATTTGGGTTTCTTGGTTTGCATCAAAGTAGGTGTTCATTAGAACTATGGTAAATAACTTCACAATTTACATAAATACATTTTTTAAAAAAACATTTATTACCTTCACAGTTCTTTTCGGTTTTTTTAGCATTAGAATTCTCATTAGAATCTGATGACTGGTACCTCTTTGCTACAGCAGGGAAAATGAATCACACAAACACTCTACTGCAGTTGTTATATTCAGTTCAAATATCCAGGGCAAATATATTTTACAAGGTTTTTCCTTTAGGACCCTGGGGAATGGAGTTCAGAAACCCATTGTATTTATTTGTTAAGCACCACCAATTTTTTTGGTGATTAAAAAAAATAATTTGCTTTACCTCTGAGTCATACCCTGGACTTCCACCTCCTGTCCTGGCTGGTTTCCTCCAGGAGGTCTCCTGTGGTCAGGCTGGGCTCTCTCTCCTGTGATGGGGGTGCTGGTGAGGTTTCCTATCACTGTAGTCTACCAGAGATTCAGTAGCTCTTCCAACACTGGGCTGCTGTTCAGCATCTGCTGCTGGACTCACAAAACCTGACCAGGGATCTATTAAAGGCAGAACATCCTGGTGTGGAAATAAAGCGTAATTTGCACCTACTGGACGGGTGAATAGATAGAATTTAAGGAAATATTTACTGTTTTCTCTTCAAAGCTGACATAACCAGGATTGCTCTCAAGACCCCTCAAAACAGGCATGCACATCTTCAACAGGCTTGGATACTGTGGGTGATCATCTTGTAAACGGGTTCAACTGACAAGGCACCTGCCTGCCTTTCAGGTCCGTCAGAAAACAGTCATTCTATTCCATTGTCCTTGTGTGGCAAAAAACTTAAAAGATGCAACTTGCTCCTGTTTCTCCCAGATTCTGAAGTTCCAGCCAATAAATCACAGTAAAACTAGAGGTCATTCTACAGAAAAAACGGTGCACAGAAGAGCATGTCAGTGGTTTATTTACCGAATTCTTTCCTGAAAAAAGACTTATTAAGTACGATACAAAAAGAAGAGGGCCCTTGAATGCTCAGATTTTTTCTGTTGCTTGGTAATGATGGAAAACTCCTCATAATGAAATTTCTCCTGATGTGAAATTTAGTTCATGCCTACCACAGTAATGTAATCCTTTCAAGTGGACACACATAAATTGTAGTGACAGCTGAGAATGTTTTATATGCACTACAGGCACTGCGAGGCTAAGCCAACTCACTGAAAACATAGAACCCTGTCTGATACATCCTGCATCCACTTTCTATCGTAACTGTACATTCACCTGAGTGAAAAGAAACTTCCAAAATTTGACTTCTACCAGGAGAAAGCCTTTAAAATGTCATACTGGTGTCTTCATTTACTGACACTCAGTAATTTCCATACCAAAAATAATCAGTTTTACACTAGAAATTACATTCAGTGGTACAGATTGATTTTTTTCTCCATACCTTCTTACCGCCTCCTGGAAAGCTTTAGAAAGAGATGACAAGAGAGGTAAAGACATGGGACCCAGGTAAGGCACAGGATGGAAGACATCACAAGGATGACTCATATTTCGTTGCATTCATTTTGTAAAGTGAAATGAAATTTAACCTGTCTTGGATTTTGTTGACAGGGATTCTATCCGGTTTATCCTGGTAAATGAATTTGTCAAGGAAGGCTGAATTAATTCTACCGTCAACATTCTGAAATGACCCATGCTTAAAGAAGCACATGAGTTGGTCATGTGTCCAAGCTAGTCCTCTCGGCTACCTCCGCCTTTTACTTTGCTTCAGGATTCCTGTGGATCAGTCTTCTTGATTCTTCTGACATAAACAGCCGCTTTCGTTCTCTGGAAAAGTAACAATATCTCAAATCTTCCAATAAAGTGATATTTTTCTGTCAGACTTTATTTGCTTCCCAGCTAACACCTCATGTCCCATCCCTCTTCCCCCTCCCTCCACCTTTCAAAAAAATCCCTTCTCTACTCCACTACAGATTCTAAATACTCGAATGCCACAGGAACATGCGAATGTCCTCGTATTCCAGACACTTTGTCTTTTTTTGTAGCAGCGCAATGAGGACGGAGCAGCAGAGCTATGGAAGCCCACGACAGTGTCTGGTTCAGCCCAGTTCCTTGGATCTGCAGCCGAAACTTCCTCGGCTGCTTGTTTTAAGGAAGAGCTGCAGGGAGCACGAGGCCGGTTCCCCGTGCTCCAGCCGGGTGCAGTCCGCGCTGCCGCAGGCCTGGCTGCTTCAGAGGGGCTGCCCCTGGAGCGGGGGGGATTGGGATTAAACCCAGCCGCGGGACGATTTCGGACGGCGCCGCGGCGGCAGCAGCAGCAGATGTTTCCCTGGGGTTTGAGGATGTGAAAGCCTCTTCTCCCCTCCCCTCCCTTCCCTGCTTTCGCCAGAGATGCAAGCGCCGGGCTGGGCACTGCGGCCAGGAAAGCCCCACCGCCGCCTCGGCAGCTCCAGGGCAGGGAACCACGACCTGCCCTGAGGCGCCTGGGGAGCGCGGGGCCGCCTCCCGGCCCACCCCCTCCTCCTCCTCCTCCTCTTTCTCCTCCTCCTTCTCCTGCCCACCCTCCTGCAGACAGCCCAAGCAACCTGTTCCAATGCCCGGCCGCCCTTTCAGTGAAGACATTCTTCCTAACACCCAATCTAAACCTCCCCTGGTGCCGCTTGAGGCTGTTTCCCCATGTCCTGTCGCTGGTTACTTGGGAGCACCCTATTTGCAGCCCGGTAGTTTTAAGTTTGTGTTGCTGTCTGGGACATGCTGTTCTATAACACAGGAGCTTTCCCCCTGTAGGTTTTGTTTTACGCCTGCCAGCGTTTTACCCATCTATGCTCACCCAGTGGGATTAGACTTCCTTTCCATGTGTGAATTTGCAGATGGATGCAGGAAAAATAAGGGATTATATGATTTGATTTTTTTTGTCCCCCACAAAAATGAGCAGTGAGTGCTGGAGAGAGGGGTGTTTGTCCTTCCAATGTGCCAAAGAAGCTTCATGCCAGGGTGGGGGTAACCATCTCTGCTTCCTAGTGAGGTTCTGAAATTTGAACATAGTAAATTGCTTAGGCTTTCTGGCAGTATTAAATTAGGTTATTTAATTTGCACAATAGTGTGCATGTGTGCTGGACTTACTCTATGGTCTGGTTGTGATCAAAGATGAAGTTCAAAGTTCTATTCTCTGACAAAAAAGGGAACCCCATATGCAGTAGTTTAGTACACAGTCACTGAAACACCAGAGTATTTCTTCTGTCTTTACATAACAGACATTGCTCCAAAAAAGACACTTCAATTTTATTGCATTGAAGAGTTATTAATATAATCTGAGTTTCAGAGTGATGTAAAGAAGATGAGATCTTTTAATTTTGGTGTGTTTGGTTTGTTTATTTGTTGGTTTGGGTTTGGTTTTTTTTGTTATTTATTTACCAATGCTGACAGTTTTAGCATATATATTTTACCTTAAGTGATTAATTAAACTTTTTGAGGACAATGTGGAGCATGTTTCCTGAAGTGTCTTAATTACATTTGAGTTTTCTGAGCCATCTGAAGGAAGTTTCCATCATACTGAAAAGATACTACACTCTTAAATTTGGCATGGTATATGATGTTTCTTTTTGGACTTATGAAACAGGAGTGGTGTAATTGTCAGAAAGAAAATATAAAGACCCACTTGCAAAACATAATGTAGTTTGAATCTTGCAGGCTTTTTGTCTAAAGGGTTACACTTAAATGAGACAGATTAGAAACTGAAGTTGTTTCTCCTGTATGACTTTAACACGACAAGTAGTAGAAATGGTAATATTTCTGCACAGCACTTACCATGAATAGGCAGTTTAGAAATGCCAGATGTAATTAAAATATTTGGGTCTAGAAAGCCACTTGACTATTAGCATGATTGAGAAAAATAATTTAAGTAGAATTGATATTTATATAATCTTTTGGTACAGAAATCTCTTTACAAAAAGTATCTCAAAAATAATTACTTTGAAAAAACTTTTAGCAGTTACCATAACTTAAATAGTTTCCTATCACTTTACAGAATTTTAATTTCTAAATAAATTAATTGAAACTATGCCAATTGAACATTATAATAATACAGCATTTTATTAATTAATAAATTATGGCTTATTTAAGGCTCAGCCTAGACTGTTTCCTGCCAATGCAAGATTCAGACTAGATTTTATTTTCTGATAAATTACTGTGAAGATGCTTGATTTTGCAACTCTAATGCTGATTTTAAGGCTAAAAGACCCAGAATAAAATATTTTATGAAATAGTAGGACATACTTGATGTGAAACTTCAAGGGGGTGCATGGCATTTCATTTCAACTCAATGGGCATAGGAATAATGTTAATTTGGTCTAATATACCCTGATTCCTCCTTTGGACAAGAAGTGGGAAGAGACCCCTCTTTAGCTAAAGGTGTTGTAACTCCCTCCTCAGGGTGGAGCAGGAAGGTTTCTTTTTCTGTGTGGGTACAATCCACCTAATATTTCTTATCTTGAATTGAGACTCTTCTCCAATATGCAGAGCCCCTTAGAAATACAAGAGCTCAATTTCTTGGTGTTTAAGTAGTATCTGTACTGCTGCCCAAGTTGATTTTAAATGCATTGAACAGGATTTTAGCATTTTACGCTTGAATTTAACTCACTGCAGGCTCTTTTGGCCTGTTTCTGTGTCATAAATTAGTAGCAAAGCTGTTGAATTAACTCAGTCTGATTTTAAATTTGCCCAAGGAATCCTCAAAGAGCAGGTACTTTATATGTCAAATGTACCTTTTGGGGGCATGGTCATATAAAACTGGGAGGTTTGAACTCCTGTGGACTTGAGGGTGAATTGCCCCAACCTTCTGCGTGTCTGATAGTAATGTAAACTATTTTTCTTGATTCGTGTTCATCTGCAAAAAGAACTGTTGTTCACACTTTTTATGATGCCTGTAAGAAGTACAAGACAATAAGGAATCAGACCCTAAGTATTTCTGCTATATTTGGCTAATTAAAAACTTTTATTAGGGAGTTAATCCAGAAATTAATTTCTTTTTTCTCAGAAAATACTGAAACAAAGGATTTTCCCCACTGCTTAAGTACAGGTTCAGACAGAAGAAATGGAATAATATGTTTAATGACTTTAAAATGTGGTCTAAGTAGTTCTCTTTATTTTCTGTAGCTCGTTCTTTGGGACTTACTGAATTCTTGATACTTTTTTTTTTCCCTGTGGAAAGGGTGTCTTTAACCTGGTCACGTGCACTCTAGAAACAGAGAGAAGGAATGGGAAAATCATTTATACTAGACACTGGTGTAGGAAGTACCATCTCAATTCCAAAGGAATTCCAGTAAGAAACCTAAAAAAAAGTTCTGACAAAATTTTGAAAGACAGTCTCAAATGTGAGGAAAGGAGTGTTTGAGAGTTGGGATTCATATGTGGACAGAAAGATTTGCTGAGTGAAATGGCTGCCATGCAAGTGAAATTTGTATGCACAGGAAAGAGCATTTAAACTGACTTTCTCACAGTCTAGCATGCAGTGCCATTGAAGGTACTGAAACAGTAAATCCAGAAGGTCTACAGAATCTTCCTTTGGTAACTGTATTGCTTTCACTTTTTCTAGTTCTTTTTTAAATAAACAGTTCAAGAGCTCCATCTTCGGGTTTCAGGTGTTATTGTAAAAAAAATATTTCTTTTTGCATTAAGTAGTACCGAAATATCCTACAAGTTATGTCATCTGCTCATACCTTGTCAGTTTGCAGTGCTTAACATTTCTAGAAACATTTATTTTCCGTTGCCTTTTGGTGAATTTTCTCTTTTTAATATTGTTGTTTTCAGTTCTTCTTTCATTAACTTACTTGGTTTTGGTGGATTATGTATTTCCTTTTCAATTATGATACATGAATCAATTTGAAAGTTCATAAAATATTTATGCACCATGACAGAAAATAATGGCAGATGGAATTTTAAAACAGGCTGTTTTCCAGGTAGACTTTGTTATTTGTTAGAAATTAGTATGCTTTTATTAAAATCAGAGCACATGGTAATTTTTGTCAATGGGAAATCTGTTCATGCTCTTTTAGGAGCAGAATTTTAGTGAAAAATTAATTTTGTTTCTGCTAGTGCAGCAGAGTTCTAAAAGACTTAAATATTACAGTGAAAAACTTTTAATCAGTTTTATTTTGCAAAAAAAAGCCTCTAATTATTCCAAGAAGTTTTTGGGGAAAATAAAGTTATTTGAAAAATTCCACTCCCCAAACAAAGTTGTGAAAGTGGTACATAACAAAAAAATATTGTGAAGTAAATTAAACTGTTAAATCACAGAAATCCATCATATATGAGATACTCTTATGAGTGTCTTCTCTCTTTTTTTTTCTGTCTCAAGTGAAGTTTTATTTCTTTCTACTTTCTAAGTATTTTCAGTGGCATACTCTGCTGACATTCTGAAATGACAAGCACAGGCAGTCCTTTTAACTTACCCTGATTGTCTTGTCCTTAGAGCTGGAGAATTTGCCTTGCTTCTGTTTTCCATAACAACACTGTAGAGAAGTACAATTGCAATTTTTATAACAGAAGGGGAGACTTGATGATTACCCATTATTGCTTTAATTATTGCTTAAATCAAGATAAATCAAACCAGAGTTGTGACTCGACCCCATCTTTCTTCTTGTCCCCAGCAAATATCTCAATCTATAACCAGTTCATGTGACTATTTATTGTTGCTTTTAGTTTTTGCCTAATGAATCTGAGTTAGCAACAAGCACCAATCTGGTGCCACGTAATTATTTAGTCTGTCTTCATAAAATAATTGATGATAAATGATAAGTTCAGTATTTTATTGTTGCCTTTCAATATTTTGAATCTTTCAACTTTTATTGTTGCCTTCTTGAGACTTTCTCCTCCATTGTTATTTACATTCATTCTCAGATTTCTTCAAATGAATTAGAAATCACAATGCCTTAACTCCACGTAACTTACATTCTTTCCAAGCAGAAGGTGGAGACAGAGAACACAAAATGCTCAGAGGCTGAAAGCTGTCCTCCTCTTCCTGCTGGCTTCAGTTCTGTGCCTCCGAAAACTCTGTCAGAGAACCTCGGATCTGACTTGAACAAGAATCCCACCTGAACGAGACTTCGGTTTTCTTCCAGAAATCTTGAATGTCTTGCAAAGCTTTGCAATCTTTGCAAACATGTTTTTAATTTCTATTTAAAATAAATTCAAACTAAAACAGAAATAAAATACTCTATACTTCATTTCATGAAGAAATTAAGAAGGTCACAGTCATGACAGAACCCAAGTTCCTTGCTTCATTGATGGTTTATGTATGTATTGATTGACACAGGATATTGTGACAAGGCAGCTAAATTTTATCTGCATTTTGGATAGTGCCTATTCCCATATTTCCCAGTATGAACACTCTTAATGTAAAATGTGACAGATCTTTTGTAAAACATGAATATATTTAAAACTAAATTTAAAATTAAGTGCTATTTAGAATAAGGGTGCTTTTCTGATATTAGGTCTTTGGTGTTGTTTTTTGTTGCCATAGCGACTCATAGTTGTAAAGGTATTAAGCAGCTATTAACTGAATACCTATTGAAAAAACCAGCTATTAAAGAGTGTAGCTTAACCTAAAGTATGCTGATTGTTTTTTCTTATAAATTAAGTAGTTGCATTAATGTCATTGTTCTATCTTCCAAGATCAACTCTCAAAGAGTTTTTAAGAGTGGCACCAAGACAAAACAGCTTAAAAATAGTGAGATGTGTTGTATTTCCACTGTTTTCCTTTAAATATGTAGTAGCAAATTTGGTAAAAATATTTTTAAAAGAAAAGGCCCTTCTTTATCAAATCCCTTGTTACTGAATGGTTTTAAAAGGTTTTAAGTGTTTTGATTAATTACATTTCTGCACTGACTAATGTATGCTTAACAAGTCATCCCACAGAATAAAATTTTTTTTTTGCATTTCTTTGGATTCTTGCTCATAATTTTCATGAAACCAAGATAATTATTTTCTGGGATTGTTGTAACAGTAACAACGTTCTGTGTACTCTTCCACCTGTCTGTAGGACTGTTTACTTCAAAATATTGCTTTCTTCCACTGTAGGTATTCCAACTCTGTCTAACTCGTTATGTTCACAGAACCTGAAGCTTAAAGTTTATGTAATATTCCACCAAAAAGAAAAAAAAAAAGAAAAAAAAAAAGGAAGAGTTAAGAATGTATTGCTTCCTAGGTTGCATGTATCTAACTTTAGAATAAAAAATTATCACTTTATTTTCTCATTAAACAAAACAATTACTGGAAAATCTGACAGTTAAAATTTTCTCTAAAGGGGAAAAAATTATGGGAAATAATTTAAAGACTTCTTTTAGTAGTTTTTAATATTATTTAATGTTCAATAATGGCTCTGAGTGGTATAAAGGTTCATACTACTAGTGTATTTTTTCTCTCTTCTGACTTTGATGCCTGTAAACATGACTACTACTTGAATGGCTTGTTGCAATTTGAAAGTTAAAAGGTAAGATTTAAATGTTTTATCCCAACTCTATTTCTAAACAATTTAGTATTAAGAAAGAATATTTTCACTATCTCTGGGACAGACCATTGTGAGTACACAAGTCTTGGCTCCAATGTTCTTTTGAGACGCAGGGCAACATCTTTATTTTGATGTGTGTTTTTCTTTTTTCCCCATCAAAATTTGGTTAAATATAATCCCGCACTTTTTAAATCCTGCAGTTTTAAAATACCTGACATAAATATTCTTTTTGGAATACTATCTAATCTAAGGTAAATATTTTTATGATGGAGAAAATATGAAAAAATAAGAACAATAGCAGAGAACTTTAATTAAAGAGTAAGACTTTATTTTGAAAGGAAGAAGAAAAGCTTGTACATATTTTTTTCAGCCTTCATTTTCTATCAGATGCCCTTCTGTATCCTATGATACATGCTTACAGAACTGTCATGGAAATTTACAGTGGTATGATAGAGTTTACCACCTTGGCAGGTTATGATGATAATGACACAATAATTTTGTTACTTATGGATACATAGGAGTTTTTTCCTATGGCTGTAAGAGAGAACAAAGTGACCTTGAGGAAATAAAAAAAAAAAAAAGAAGAAGGAAACAGATGCAACATATAAAATTTTGCCCCAATAAACTACTAATAAACCTGCTGGCTAGTAAACTTTGAGAGAAAGTGTTAAAGATTTGCAGTGGAAAATGACTAATCAGATTGGCAAATGCATTAACATGTAGAATTCATATTAATTTTCATGCTTCTAGGTTAAAAATTGAAACCTGTAAATGGCATTTATTTCCATAATATAGCATTGTACAACTGAAAATGTATAGTTTGCTGTTTTCTGCATTATATGGTGCTGTAAAAAATCTGAGTATTAGCTGGGATGGACATACCTATTGATCTTAAGCATATCAAAAATCTTTTTCAGAGAGATGCCTCTAACGATGTCATTGTCCAAATATGCTAGCATGGCATGGAAACCCCAAATCAGTTTCTGCATGGAGTATGTTGGATTACTTGTACATGTGTTTTTCTCAAATAATAAAGAGTGCTTAGAGATCATGACTGGCTCATCAACAATATCTTTTGAAGTCTGAGCAGGGAACCCAAGTTCTGCTTTTTTGTTTCCTTCCATGCCTCAATTACCCTTTAGTGTAATTTCAGTTTTTAAAATAATAAGAGTTATGATTAAATTATAAGCCTGTTTAATCTCTTATTAATTTGACAATTTAGACTGTGAACCATTCATTCTTTTACAAGGCAAACCCTACCCTATTTGCTTTCCTCATAGTCTATACTAGTCTCTATCAGAAATCTGTCCTTGGTCTGATATTTTCCTATTATACAATCTGAAATACCATTTATATCATAGTGGTTCTTCATTCTTAATCCTCTACATGCTGACCTTCATGGCAGAGCATCTCTCATTTATGTGATTTCTGTCTAACACTGCCCTGTGTTTTTGCTCTCAATCTGATAATGGACTTCACCCTCTGAAGTTTTAGCATTCTTTGCCTCAAAGTGCTTTTGCCTGTATTCAAGGCTGTGGGCAATGTCATTGTAGTTTAAGCTGCTGATCTCCCTTTGGATGCATATAGTCTGGTTATCTGAGTGTCCTGCACTGTAACTGATATATTTTGATGCCAGCCTGTGATGCATGACAGACACAGTACCAGGAGTACTGTCATGTGTCTAAGTACTGAGCCTAATCTGATCTGACAGAAGAAAAACTCTGATTGACAATTAATAAAAATTGCCTGTTTCACTCCTCTGGCTTCTGTTTACTCAAACTGCAGTTTCATCTGTGTAGAACAGAAAACCATGGAGACCTCAGACTTCTTCCAGTTGACAGGGTTAAATCCCTTAGGGCAGATTGCTTGAGTATCCCAAGTTGCTATGCCAACCTTGGTTCACCAGCAAAAAAAACCATGGTGGCAGGGATTCTTGGCTCTGTGGCAACTTCAGGTGTACTGCAATCAGCAGCAGGAGGGCAAAAGCCATTTCAGTAAGAGAAGAAAATTTATGATTTCCTGATGTAACTTTGTATAGGGATGAGATAGGTTTGGGAAAAATATTTTTTAAAAATGTTAATCAAAGGACTTAAGGCACCACAACTTAGTAAATACCACAGAGACACTCTATACTAGAGCTGTGATACTTTTTTTTTTTTCATTCAAAGAAAATATAAACAGACAAAAAGCTATTTAAAGTTTCTAGCTCGTTAAATGTCTGCTGTTTAAAAAGAAGAATTTGATCAGCTGACCTCCTTTTAGAATGGGTGTAATCCTCTCTAGGTGGTAAAAAGTATCTGGGTTTTTCTGTGACTAATGAGTCTTCTAATATCTGTCATAGCAAATCTCCATAACAGTGGGAAATTAGGATTCATAAACCTTGCTTGATACATAATTTCATACTTTTTCAGTGTGGTTGTAGGAAATAAAAAATGGAGGTGTTGAATTGTGAATCAGGTTTTAGGGAAGACTAATAAAATACCTCTTCTTGGGATGCTTTAAAATAAATGCAATTGTTCAAGCATAACATCTGCAGGAAGAGAGCCTATCTTTCACTGCACTGGCAGAGTTAGAAAAACTAGATTCTCCTTCAGACACACGAGGTCTTGACACACACACTCCAAGCAGGTGTTTTGCGCCCCAAAAGTCTGTCTAGCTAAATGCATTCAAACATCATGACCTACAGTAAAAGCCCACAAAGTGCAATAAGCACTTTCCTTTCTGTAGCATTAAAACCCAGTTGTGTTTTGAGCAAGCAGTTTTGTTCACAGATTGTTCCAGTCCACATAGAGAGTAATGAAAAATTAAATACTGCACAAAATTTAATTTAAAATCACTACAACTTTAAAATTAGCAAGTCATTTTTCTTCAGTTGGCATAGTGGCTCTTTTGTACTGAGATCTGGAAATTGTACTTTGAAGTTTTTGAGCAGCTGTTGGGCTGGCTGAGAATAAGAGGTTTTTAAAATATACTTTGAATAGAGGAAAAAACTCTTCAAAATAATTGCTTCTTAAGTTCAGGATCTTAGAGTTTTACTGCATAAATCAGAATTTCTGATGTTCTTCTAAGCAGCCAAATAGAACAAATAAAAAGAGAGTGTTTCAATTTTTATTTCCAAGTGTAAACATTGGAATAGGCCTGTTCTAGTTGGGTGAAAACGAACATAGGAATTTGGATTTATAGGAAAGTGACTGCTTTTCATACACACTGCCCCCTAATATATGCATAGAAGGAATATACGTGTGGCAAGATTGTGACTGTCCTTTCACAGGACTGAAAAAGAGCATCCTAGAATTTTGTAAAACTGAGCAACTGAGAAATTAAATACTTGCACTCAGCCTCTCAAGTACAACCAAAATCCCAGATATTCTAGAAGCTGCTGTTGGTTATAGCAAGCAGTTCTTCTGTGGATAGGAAAGAAAAGAGAATCAGAAGAAATATGAAACAGCTTTTAGTAGATGTGTCTATCTGTAAACTCATTTTATCCTTATAACTGATACATGAGTTATTTGCGGATGAGACTGTCAGAGTCCTACAAAGCAGAGTATGTTTCATTCCTAAGAAGCTTTTCAGTTAACTCAAGTTTATTATATATGTATGTACATATATATATTCATATATATTTTATATGTGCATATATAACTATTATATATGTTAGCTTTTGTTTCTGTACATGAATAATTAATCAGTGCATTTCCCTATTTAGATATGTTTATATATTACTTATTTAAATTTGAGCATGCCCAGTAGTTTCATCCAAATTGATGGTTTGGATTGATAGCTGTTTCTAAATGTCTGAAAAATCTGTTTCTGAAAAGCCCATTGGCATGATTCTGCTGTCATTTAATTTTGTTCTTATTTTATAATTTGAAAATACAGAAGTTGATCTACTGTAAAACTGGTCTGAATAAGAGATGGGGTGAAAGGATGGGGAGAAACTTCATTTTTTACACTGAAAGAACTGGAAGAAGAATCAATCTGTTGGTTTTAAGTTTAATAAACAGAGAAACTAAAATATAGGAATATTAGCTTTAAATATAATTATACAAAGTTAAGGGATTCATAAACCTTGCTTGGTACATAATTTCATACTTTTTCAGTGGTATTTAGAATCTGTAACATAGTTCTCACAGAAATACGTCTGCTTTGCATCCTTCTAATTCCGGAGGGTCCTGGAAAATGGTCTAGCTTCCTCTCTTATCATTAATTTAGAAAGAACTTCAGTTTTAAAACATGCCAATTTTCACTGACTCCAGAGAACCTCTGAATTTGCTTTTGGTCCATGATGCATGTGAAAAGCATCCTGTGTAATAGAGACATATTCACAGAATCACAGAATCAGAGATTAATCTGAGTTGGAAGCGACCCACAAGGATCACTGAGTCCAGCTCCTGGCGCTGCCCAGCACCATCCTCAAGAATCACACCAGGTGCCTGAGAGCGTTGTCCAAACACTTCTTGAGCTCTGTCATGCCTAGTTCTGTGACCACTGCCCTGGGGAGCCTGTGCCAGTGCCTGACCATTCTCTGGGTGAAGAACCTTTTCCTGATACCTACAGCAAATGAGAGGCTACATGTAATCCCAAAATCCACAAGACAGGTTTACCTGAGAGAACTGCCAGAGGTCCATTTCTAGTTTTGTTTTTCTGTCTCTTACAGTAGCATAATAAAGGATTGCTGGGGGAAAAATGTAAAAACAGGCCAAAAATGGAATTAAGTTTTCATGGTGTTGACTCTTGCTCTTGGCAGTTTGCAGTCTAGAGACACCCTGAACCAGAGGTTGCATCAGGACCATCCTATTTAATACTCTCTGACATTACATTCATAATTTTTAACTGTTCTTTAAAAACAAAACTCTGACCAAAAAACCGGCAAAAAACCCCACCAAAAAACCCAACAAACCAACAAAACAAAACCCCCATCATTCAAATATGTATAATATTAAAAATCAGTGGGTTTGGATTGCTCTAAAATTTTTTACTTTTCAATGGGAACCCCTACTTACTATATCACACCAAATGCTGAAAAATTGTTCCCTTAACTCCCTTCCTCATTTAATTTCACGGTTCATAGCATCACAGAATCACAAAATAAGCTCAGTCGGAACTGACCCTCAAGGATCATCAAGTCCAATTCCTGGCTCTGCCCAGCACCATCCCCAAGAGTCACACCATGTGCTTGAGAGCATTGCCCAAATGCTTCTTGAACTCTCAGGCTTGGTGCTGTGACCACTTCCCTGGGGAGCCTGTTCCAGTGCCCAACCACCCTCTGGGCGAAGAACCTTTCTCTAACATCCAACCTAAACCTCCCCTGACTCAGCTTCAGGCCCTTCCCTCAGGTCCTGTCACTGGTCACCACAGAGAAGAGATCATTGCCTGCCCCTCCTCTTCCCCTCATGAGGAAGTTGTGACTGCAATGAGGTCTCCCCTCAGTCTCTTCCAGGCTGAACAGACCAAGTGAACTCAGCCACTTCTCATACAGCTTCCGCTCGAGGCCCTTCACTGCCCTCCTTTAGATGCTCTCTAATAGCTTAATGTCTTTTTTTTCTATTGTGGCAACCAAAACTGCCCCCAGCACTCGAGGTGAGGCTGCCCCAGTGCAGAGCAGAGCAGGACAATCCCCTCCCTTGCCCGGCTGGCGATGCTGTGCCTGATGTACCCCAGGACAGGGTTGGCCCTCCTGGCTGCCAGGGCACTGCTGACTCATGGTCAACTTGCCATCAAACGTGTTGAATAATATATAATGTGATTCACATCACAAACCTGCTCACTTGTCTTACTGAACCTGCTGCAGAGAAGTAACATGGAAAAAATGTTCGATTTCGGGGAAGGGTGGATACCTTAGTCACTTTAAAAATTTTGCTTAAGAAACAACTCTTTATGTGAACCCAAATTCAGCTGAGTAGGCAGTATTCATTTAGATAATCCCATGGAACAAGGCATTTTAAGTTTGGTTTCTTTTATAGAACTGGGGGGCAAAAATCATAAACCATCGATAAAACAGGCTTATGATTACATGATCTGAAGGGAGATTCCTTACACACAGACATCCCATTAAAATAATTAATTGTTCCCATGTAGAAATTCTGATCTTTTCTGGTATATGAAGCATTCACTCTTATAGGTAGGATAAAAAAGTCTATAATAAAGTCAGTGACTCAGTCCATCAGAAGAACACTGTATTTTTCCATTGCTGCTAATGTACTTAATATTTAAAAATATAATATTTTTAAAAAAATATTTCTGATCAGATCCCTTCACTGGATTTCCAGGCTTTGTCTTTTGCAGAATTCTTGTCATTTTTGCAGCTCAGTAGCATATGCTATAAGCATAGCAAAGCTGTCCTTGATACAGCTTAAAGGTGTTCCAGCCATCAGTCCACTAACAGTGTTGTTGCTTTTGGCCCACACAGGACAGTTGCATACGTCAAAGATCAGAACTCCAGATCTCAAATCTGTGCAGTTTTTCTGACAGTGTTAATCTATTAGCTATTGCAGAAAACAGGAGAAAATGGCATCTAGTCCATAGACTAAAAACCTTTTCATCATCCAAAAAACGAAAGACAGTGTACCATCATTGTAAGAGCCTAGGCAAATATGGAATCCCAAACCATTCTTGTCAAAGAAATTGCATTTTATTTTTAATAGTGCTCCATTTTACTAGCACTTCAATTTTTTTAAACACATCTACATAACAAAGTTAATAAAAAGCTTAAATAGTTTCTTGTGGAACAAAGTTGTCCTATATCCTCCTGCAAAGTATGTAAAGAGATGTACTTCAATTGTGTCATTTTTATTCCTCAGTATCTTTCTTAAAATCTCAAATCAAGAAAACCAGCATGTGTCTACAGTAAGTAACATGTTGCTTTGAATAGGAGTGTGATTTTGAAGTGAATTGCTTGATTGTACCCACTTACCACATTTTGTTTGGATCATTGTCTGTTTTCTTGAGTGCACAAACTGGGTTCATTTTGGATTAGTCTTATTGGAGAGGTTTGCTTGACGAAATATGTGTTCAGCCTGTAAAACCAGATTAGGACAGGTCTGAAGTAAAAGCCCTAAGATGTGTGTAATACAGATATTTCATTGACTTTTTTTTCAGTCTGAAAATATGCTGCTTTTGCACCACACTAATTTTCTAAGCTTGTGTTGTCTACATAAAAGGTCTGAATTATTTAGAATGTTAGAAGTTTTTGGGTGTTTTTGGTTTGAAAATGGAAACAAAAAATATTTTCTCTAAATATTTTATTGAAGTGAGAATTTTACCTTGAAATATATTACAATTGACTCTAACATAGAGGTTCCCAAGGCTTTTTTTGACAGCAGGATGGGCTGCATACCATTACTGTTAAACCCATACCTTTATTGTTGCTGCCTGAAGACTTTTGAGGAAAGGACTCATCGACTGTCATCAAGTGACCCACTTACAGAATGCATGGGATGACTCTTTGGCTCATGCTCAGTGCCCAACTCAGACCTTCAGCAGTTCTTCCCTTTCACTTTAAAAATAGTTTAAGACCCATGCTCATGATCTGTCCTTTGAAGTAGAATTCTACTTCTGCTCTGCCTTGAACTGAGGAGTTGTGTTAAGACTTTGGCCACCATGACAATGCATATCTTTCCCTTCAGAAGAATTACTTTACAATATTAAACACATTTCTCATTTTGGTATAGAAACATAATTTTTGAAGATCCATTGTGCAGTACTCGCTTAACATGAACTCCCTGTCTTGCTTACTTTGAGGTTACCTGCATGTCAAACACCACCAGCAGCTAGCTCATGAAGCAGTTCTGAAGACTGAAAGGTTGTTAGTCTGTTTGACTACATAGAGGTATAAAAAGAGATTGTTTACCCACTTCGCCCTTTTTTTCTGGGAATTTTTTTGAGTGGAGTCTGCATTTTTTTCCCATTATTTATAAACTAACAGCATCGAAACCTGATAGAACCCTCATAATAAAGTACTTTGCTTATTTTGAGTTATCAGTCCAGGTAAGTGTGATGTTGTTGCCTTGAAGAAGTTTTACTTTTTAAAATATATCTTGCTAATTTTAAATAAGTAAGCTTATTTAGAATTTAATATGTAGCAATAAGAACATTCTGTTTCTGTGGGAAATTGTTCGTAATATTAGTTACTACCAGGCAGTACATTTAATATCATTTACAGAGCCTTAAGTGAAGCTCAGTGGCTAACTGAGAAACTTATGATACAGTTCTTGACTCAAAAAAGAAAAATAAAATATTAAATGTAAAAAATTGAATAGGCAGTAATCCTTAATCACATTAAAGTACTATAATTTTAAACAGTTATTCTTTAGGAGATTAGTGTTAGCACAGCCATATGAATTTATTTCACACATCTTAATGCCTTGATTATTATCTGATTGTGTTTTTAAAGAACATATAATTTACTTATGTAATACTTGTAGCTTATTCTTTCCTGCTCTGATTACATTTTCTTCTGTCAGCAGGTAAAAAGTCTTTGACAAAGTGAAAGATTGTAAAGGCACCATTATTTATTAATTACTAGCTCTTTAAAGGGTATTTTGTTCTTGGGGAGATGTAGGCAGGAGCCCCTATTGCCCTCAGCAGGAACTACATCTGTTCTTGAATTTACAATGCATACCAGTACTCATTTAGAAACACGGTACAGCCCAATAGCTTAAGTTAACCCCTGACAAAGTTTAAAATTTGGTAGTGCAGCCTTCATTCAGAATAACCATTACTTTTAGCACCTGGCTTCCTTGACAGAATAGGAAAGAAGGTTTTTTTGAAACAGTTTTGACAGAAAAGTTACAGTTTACATATACACAAAAAAACCCCCGAAATATGCAGCAGCATATTTCAGATAGAGGTTCTAATGAGCTGCCTTAATTTGGTACTATATTTTTGGTGTTCTGCTTCTCCTTTCAGCTGGTTTCATTTCTATTCCTTCTTTCTTCCTCGCCACCCCTTCTCCCTTTTGTGATTATACCCACACCACGGCACCTCTTCTTCATTTCTTTATTCCTATTTTCTATTTAACATCGTGCTCTGTTGATCTTCAGCTTTGGATAACTAGAGTGGTTATCATGAAAGAACTAGAAACACGTACATGGTAAATTGGATTATTTGTAAAAGATGCTCAGGTGTGGATTTAGCTTCACAGTAAATGTGATATAGCTGATCCATCCATAAAAGTAAATTTCTTACCTATACAGAAACTCTTTCACTTGCTTCTGCTGACTGAGAAGGAATTCCTGTTCATCTATTAGTTCATCTAGTAGTTCATCTTCTTGATCTCTGGGGAAGAGGATTCAGTTTTTACGCCCTTGAAAATACTTCTGTGATAGTTGACTAAAAATATGTGAGATGAAATATTGTGCCACATACTAAAGGGTATTTTGTATGCTTCTTAACCTTAGAGTTCATATTCCTGATTCCCTTACTGTAATCTTCTGTTAGTTTAAAAACTATAAAAAAAATACAGTAAGAAAGAGTAAGACTTACTCATGAATGTAAATAAGAATGCTGAATTCTAAACTTCTCTTTAGTGTTTCCAACTGGCCCACCATATGCTATTTTATCATTTAAAATTCAGTATGGGTGCAAAATAAGTTTCGTTTATACATTGAGGACTTAAATTGGAAATTTTATTTTCAAATATGCAAATACTTTTCTTCTTTCGATTTCATATATGTTCCTCATTATCTTCCACATTTTTTCTTGCAGCTTATTCTCATTCTAAAAATTACCATGGGTTCACAGCCTGGTATCAAACAGCCCCCTGCAACAGTTCCCATAACACTTCTGAGGAAATATTGCTTCTGATCTAAGGAAGGTAGTTTCTGACCTTTTTGAGTGTCCATTAATTAAGTCAACTTGCCATCATATGAAAATGCAGAGAGGAAGTCTACAGAATTTTACGTTTTCAGGTAAAAATCTGCCTTGCTTTAAAAGCAGAATTGGAATTTTGATATTTAACGGTATTTACTGCTTACATGCAGAAAGTATTGTAACGGTTTAATAACAAAGTTTCTTGATTTTAAAAGTGCTTCCAAGTATTGAATGTGAATTCATGTCAATAGCAAAAGGATAGTAGATCTACTCAAAAGTGCATATTTGACATTATTTCAAATAGCTTTAGAACATTTTATAGCTGTGGCTAGATCAAGGTGTTTTTAATTTTGTATCATAAACCATTATAATGTCCCTTGTTGCACAGCAACATTGGAAGGAAAGTGATACAGGGCATTCTTTAACTGCCCTGATAACCTTCATCCAGCCACACACAGCAGGTGTATAAATCACTCCACAGATGTGCCTTGGTCTTTACAAATAGCTTCCATCAGGCTGGATGGCTGATTTTCAACAACTAAAGTTGAATAACGTGAACCTAAATACTCTTCCTTCTATACATGGCAACAGTCAAAGAGAGAGATTTCGTAATTTTACATTTCTTTAAAACAAAAGGAGCTTAAAGGAGATTTGGGTAAAACTGAGTTGTGAGAAATACTGAGTCGGCTTGATTTATAACAAGCGATTATGTGTCTTGGGAAGATGTCACCAAATTACAAGATATTTAAGGATTCTTACTGAGTGTGATTGTGTATTGTAATACTTAAAAAACTTTATATCTGATATCCAAGTATTTAGTTGTTTGAATATAAATGAGTTTATACATAAATGAAGACCCTTTAGTGTCTTAGTTACTCATTCTCCTTTCATAAAGTTGTTAAAAATACATTTTTGCTTCAACGTGAATTTGTTTTTATAAAGTATTTTCATTACCAGATTTTACTAAAGGCATTAAATGTGGAAGTCAGAAATCTCAGTGTCATGTCAATCCAACAGAGATTTTTTTTTTTCTGAGATTTGTTCTTAAAACCTTCATTCTGAACACTGAAGCCACATGAAAAAAAGTTCTCATTCACATTGTGAGATCTGAAGGACCCTATAAAAGAGTCCCAATATACAATCAGTTCACTTGAAGTGCTTTGTTATTAAAAGAGATGTCTAAACCCCAAAGAGGTGCTACTTATAATTGTTGAACTGAACGTACATAAGAACATCAGCAGTATTTTCTTGGACTTACTGATTCTAATTATTTTGGTTCTAAAAAGGCCATTGTTTCCCTGTGTTGTATTAAATTAGTCACTATGTATCAAGACATGCAATTTAAAAAGATCCCTTTCTGAACAAAGTATACCAATTATGCTTCTTTATTCATAAAAGCAATGAAATCTTTAGTCAGTTGTGTTTCTCTAAAAACTCTGTTTTTGGATGGCAGTGGATGGCACTGACGGACCTTAAAACTCTCTTTCCTCTCATTTGTAGTTAGTTAAGGTTAATCCTAAGGTTACTGAGACTACATAAATGAGATTTGGCCGATGTGCAGGCTTTATAGAATATTAGAACATTAGTAGGAGAAATTCTTCACTGAGAGATTTAGATGAATGTAAACTTGGATATGAGCCAGTCATAAACTACATGGTCTTAAGTAGCTTCAAGACTTAGAAAGTACTTTTCGATTTCTATGGAGCATTTGGTGTTTCAGAATAACTTCCATGACAGAGGTAGGTAAAGCTTGTAATATAAAGAGTTAAATTTAAATGCTAACAGTTTATCACATTCTTAACATGGCAGCTTACTCTAATGTCAGTCCTGGAGGGAAGTCCAGCAGCTTAGTTAATAATTCCCCAGGTCTTGACCACAACATGTTAGAACTAGTCAGCTGATAAGGAGTGTGGAACCACGCAAGTGGATTACTAAAACATAATTAGGCTTCTTCTTCAGTCTGTACTTGAAATCTCCCTTTGTTCCTATGTGTCAGAGATATTTCAGGGAGAATGCAAAGGGTTGAGTGCAGGAAGCTCGAGAATTGATATGGTTGTGTAGGGGGCTGGAGCAGTGAAAGTTTTTAAAAGCACTAGATATTAACCTGATTGATTGTTCTTGAGGGAGAACTCGAGTCCGTAACAGAAACAGCAGGAGCTTGAGCTGTTGCGGTTCCTGTATAACTGTTTTATAAAGCTGAATCTTCATAAAACCGCAACAGCAGGGAAGATGAGAGGAAGTAGCTTATTTTGTTTAGGCGATTCTGATTATATAAATCTGGGAAGAGTCCAGCTTTATACATTTCATTGCCATTAGAACTTGCAAATAAATGACAGTTCCCATGAAATATTTAAGTATACTGAAAATTAGGTGTACATGTGTGATATTTATTAGAGGGATAAATTTCCTAAATACTTGCATCAAAGCTGACTAGAATCTTAAACAAGTAAATAAAAAAATAAATTATTTCATCGACTTTGTTCTTCTATAATCAGACTATGCTTTGTTACAGTTGCTTCCTTAGACAGAGAGAAAAATCACCTTATGTCAGCAAAGTGCTTGTGATGCACCTCAGAGACTAAACAAGGTACTGTAGATGGAAGAATAAAAAGGAACCTAACATAATAAGCAACTCTCACAATAAAGAATAACAGCACTAAAAATGAAATTTACTTTGTTTAGTAAATTAATAAATCGATAGAAAAGTCCTAGTGGATATAGAATTTTATCAGTTACAATTGCTAATATTGTATTGCCATTATGGGTAAGGCAGATCACACTATCAGTCTATATTAAGAGTATGAAAAGTGGCAAGACAACCAGGAAATTTTGAACATGTACTATCTTATTTATAACAAACATGCTGTTCTGCAATGGGAGTGCCTTTCCATCACTTCAAAGTGATTTTATTATTGATTGGGCAGAATTTTAGCTGCCTGGGGGCATTTGGCTGTTGCACTCAAAAACCAGAAGCCGCAGTCCTGCTTACCAAGTTAACTGGTAATTCAAAGATTCTCAGAGGGGAAAGGACAAAGGGGAAGGGAAGTACGGGGGAATATCAAGAAAGAGATTTATTTTTGTATACCTATTGTGCTTTGGGATTCCAACAGAGAGGTGAGGGAGTCTAAAATAACATTGTACTCATTGAGTAGCTCCCATCCCGTCCACTGAAAAAAGTCTAAATTCGTAGGGAAAGCTCATGACCAAAGTGCATCTTTTCGATACAAGGGCATCAAGTTAAGAGAGCATGAATAAACTTGGTTTTGCCAATTTGTGTGTGTACTGAACCTTGTAAGCATTAAAAAGACTTCTTTATTTTTTCTTTTTCCTCTTAGCTTTCTCTCTATATAACTAGTCTCTTTATACAAATAAAGCACTGTCACCTTTTAATGTTACATTTTGTCAGATTGCTAATGGGTCCACTTTTTTTTTTAAATGTATTCTATGTATTTTAGTCAGTTAGAAGTCACATCTTTAACTGCTATGACTTAAAACTTTTAATACTCAAATGGAAAACAGTGTATAAAAAGTAGGCCAAAATTCATGAGAAAATAAAGCATTTTTAAAAACAAACATTGTCTAGGGTGATTGAATAGGTGTGAGGGAATAGAGCTCCTTTGCATCCTAACATTTCTGTGATTCTGTGCTGCAGGTTCTGCTCTGATTGAAATTAATGTTCTTCCTATCTAGGACTGTATTTGTACAAATATTTTTGAGTAAGGGCACTAGTCTTGCAGGATCGTATTTGATTGATTAATCATTATCATCATCATCATCACCATCATCATCATCACCTTCATTTGGCTTCAGGAGGCTTTTGGCATTTTCTCTTTATTGAACAGAAACAGCTAATAAAGGTGGAAAGTATTTCTGAAATGTAAGTGGACATAAACAATAGTTTCTATGCAGATGGGAAAGCTGCAAGTCTATTGATGGTGGGCTACAGCGGCCTATTGTAGGCAAAGTTGCCATTTGTCCTATTTGTATAATTTGTATATATATTTGTATATTTGTATAATCCTGAACATTTAGTAAAGACGTTGAACTAATGGATCAAGGTTTATCTAAATTAAACCAAACATATCCAATAATATCAGTTGTCCTGTTTCCATTTAGCTACAGCCCAAATATTCAGTGGTACATCCTTTACATCTCAAGCCTAACTCATACCTAGATGTTTTTTTCTTTTCTTGTATTCTGACCTCTTTAAATCAAAGATTCTGGAAAAGCATTGTTTGCTTTGATTTAGGCAAAACACTGTATGGAGATGTTTTCTTTGTGGAACTGCTTCAAGTCAGAAGGGAAAGTCCTGATTTATCCCCTGTAATACACCACATTGAAGGTACTCTGCAAATGGTATGAGTTGACTGCTTCTGTCCCAGGGGCATCCAGGGAATATCCATGGAATGAATGCTCTAATACATCCACACTGTTGTCTTAAGTGGCAAATTCATTTATCATAAGAAGTATTAAATACTGTTACAATGCTTTGTGCTCTGACCGAACTCAGTACTTTGATATTTAACTTTATAAGATTATTATACCAGACTGTTTTGGGACAGGTCTGTAAAGGTAACAAGCACTAGATCAGGTTAGTACTTAGCCAGAACTTTCCTAAGATCTTGTTGATTTAGATTTTAAACCGGACCCTAAATTTCTATGGCCTGATTCAAATTAAAACCAATCGGATTGAGTTCAGACCTCTAAGTAGCAATGATGGTGTTTTTGTAATTAGGATATAAAATCTGTAATCTGACAAGGTAGGTTTCAAGGGCTCTTTTACTGTGAGACAAACAAGACAATTAGTTTTGTTCTTAAATTGATAAAGGGGATCATGATCATGCAATGCTTTCATCTAATTACAAACTCAAATGCTCCATTCCAAATCTAAATATAGAAGGAATAATAGGTAAAATAATTACTCTGTATAAATTTGCAAAATAAATCTTAATTTGAAAATCAAGTTTAGAAAAGCAGGGTTTTTTTAGGATCACTTGCTTTGCATGGACTGTAGTTTTGTTCTGGCCTTTCCCTCAGAATGTTTTACTTGATACGAAACTAATTTGTATTTCTTTTTTCTTCAAAACACAATTTTCATATTAGCTCTGGTGGTTTTTTAATGTAAGTAGTAAAAACTAATACTGTTTTCTTAGCTTCCATGCTCCATTACCTCCTGCACTAGACAGAAACTTACATAGCCCTACACCAGCGTTGACCCAAGGAGCTGATCCCTGTTCAGCAGGGACTGCAACAGACACCTCTCTGGCAGAGGCTTTGGCAAGCTTTCACATCTGAAGAACCCAAGAATCTGAAAATGTCAATCCTGAAACTTGACTGACTCCTACTTCCCATAGTTGAGGATGTCCCATAGTTTGAGTGTCAGCATGCTCAAAAATACACTCTTTTCCCTGGTTTACCTCTTGGTAAAATCAGGAATTTCCTTTCCCCAAATCCAAATCACAGTGCTTATCATCCTGTGCTTATCATTCTACCTCAAGGCAAGATATGAGTTTCAGTTATACCTGAGAGATGTATCCTCTATAACCTTTAAAAATGCCAGGCTACAAAGACTCCCAAGGAAACAGAACTCTCTACTGCACATCCTCACCACTGGAAAGCAAACCTGTATCCTACATGTTGTGTTTGATTTTAATATCCTTACAAAGGGGTCACTAGATTATAACATGATATTTCAGATGAGCTTTTACCAGTGCCTTTTACATCATTAGTTCTTTTCCTTTGGTCCAAAGAACCTCTTTCTCAAATGATGTAAGAGCACACGCTTCCCCTTTCCGTTGTGACTGTTTGTGCTCGCACTCCTCTTTAATCAAGCAAATATACAGGCCACTCTCATTCTTCTGTTTCTTCCTGCCTGTTTACACATTGACTTTATTCACGGCTTCTAACACGTTTATTGTCAGCATTGTCCATTAGGACTTTTACTGATAATCTTTTTAGTGGAAATATTTAGTAAAGTCTATCTAAATGCAAGCTCCTGAGTAACCCCTTTAGCAATTTCTTTCCAACTCTCATTTCCCTTTAAGAATCATTCAGTACTCTTCTAAACATTGTCTTTTGCAGTTAATTACACTTGTATGTGCTGCCATGTCAGGCGCTTTCAAATTAATCACATGTTTAACTTAAAAATCACATTGTATTGCTTTACACTTACCTGCATGGTTTTCAGCATTCATTCATGAAATCTTTACATATCATACAAGTATGATCAGCTGGTCTGTGACTTCTTGGATTATTTTTCCCTTTTCTGAAAAATTTATAGTACATTTCTTACCAGTCAGAGGTTATCACCACAGACACATTGAAAACCTCATATTCTCATCTGTGGGCCAGTTCTATTTTGGAACATGCAAACAGATGTCACTCAGACTTTCTAAATTACATTAAACTTTGAATAGTGCATCTGTTTCTAGTCTCCATGTCTTGATAAGGATATGACCGAATGAAAGAGGTTATGGAGTAGGCCCAAGAGCATGGAAAACTTAAAAAACCTATGCATAGTCTCTGCAGGTTTCATAACCAAGCCTGCTCTATTTTTACTTTTTAATAGAGCAAAATAGCTGGATGTTCAGTTACACCTGTTCTCTTTCCTCTATTATTTTTAGAATATCTCTTTCCACGTGGTGTTGCAGTAGTTCAGTTCCTGCACACTGGTGTGCAGTGCCCTGTTGTGCAATGCATCATTTATTTCACACTGCCATCACACCATCTGTGCACTAAGTATAAGCCACTTTCACTTACTGCATCATCTGCCAGTCTGAATCTCTGCATCAGAACTTGCATTCGTTTTCTCCTCCACAAATCAGTCTCGTGCTCTTCAGTATCAAACAATATCCTGATTCATTTTTCCACCCCTGGTTTTCTATTAACGTGGCAGGAAACATTGAGCTATTGTCTCAACTTCTACTCCCATTTTCTAGTCTACATCTCTTCCTGAATTAGTCTGTTAAACGTGTTATCCTGATTAACCATTGTGTTCTGTATCTATCTACTGAGAAATCTTTTTGGCAGAAAACACAGGTAGTAAAACATATCAAAGTTTTGTTCATCAGCTACTAGATAAGCCTCAGGCCAACCCTTTACTGAGCAATTTTGTAGAGGCAATGTCTTAAAGACATAGAGTTAATGATGATTAGTAATTCCATTTAGTCTTCTGCTTCTGTAAAGCAGTCTTGAATAAACAGAATTGATAAGTGCAAACATCTCAGAACTTATTTCATATAATTTTGTATTAATTTTAATGCTTTTCTGCTTTTAAAATCCTGTTTTATGTTAAATAAAGCATGTTATTTCAGAATAAGTTAATTAAATATTTTGGCAATATGTGTTTGATCCACCATTAAATTTTACTCAGTATAAGCAATGGAGTCACTTTCATGTCATCAAAACTGTTAAATATAATTTGTATGCTTTATATATATATTACTCACATGCAGCTGTGATATTAATACAGTACAAAATGTCATGTTTCTTAGGCCTTCTCTGCAGAGACAATTTGATATGAGATGCTGTAGTAACTTAATGAAATATTTTTATTCTGCAGAGCTTGATTTCTGTGGTATTTTTAGTAGACTAGATACTGAATAGTCAGTTCTAATTTGGTTTTCTTCAGCTCTTTCTCACAGTATGGTGATTATTTATATTACAGAAACATAGTGACTTGAAAGTTCAAAAGGAAAAGCATTAGCCAAAGATAACTGAAATAGTCCTAAAAATCAAAAGAAAAGTGCAAAATACTATTTCGTTTATATGATACAAGGACAAATTAGAACATATCCATTTTGGTTTGTGAGGTGTGATGTGGCAAGTATGTAAAATACACTGTAAAGAGTATTTTGCTAAGATCTTTATACTTTCAGTGTGAATATAGAGAAATAAGAGTTTCCCATTAGTGAAAAGATTGAAACAATTTAACACTTAGAGAAACGTTCTAGTAGCTGGCTAAATATGCTACTGGTCCTTCAGATTCCTTTCTGGTTTTCATGCTTTCTGCTAGATAGCAAGCAGATGACACTTTGAGAAATAAAGTTTTTATCCCATTGTAAGAAAAGTCTACCTTCCTACAATTAAATAAACTGAAAATTCTGAAGGATTTACTAGAAATATGCCTATAATCTTCAATAAAAAGAGAATAATTATTCCTCTGGTGCACAAGATGATGGATTTTCCAGACAGAAAGGTTGGAAAATGCCTTTAGTTACTGGTAAAGCTTTCTCTTTCCATTGAAGCCATCTTGGTCTCCCTGTACTAATGTACAGTAAAAGGCAAGATTCTGACATCACCTGCAGAGGACTCCTTCTCTCTTATATTTCATAACCTCTGAAACCCCTTCCATCAATAGGGGTGGAAAAAATGCTTGGTGAGCTGCTAACAGCCACTGAGGATCCAGGGAATCCTGCCAGCCTCAACAAAGAAAGATAAACCAAACCAAGTGCTGAAAATCCTGCTGGAGGTTTGTGCAGCAGTGACCGTGATGTCAACATTGAGACAGGCAGAACCCAGTAACAAGGGAAATGCCAACTCTGCAAAAGGGAAGAAAGCCTTAATTACCTTTGCATACTGAATGCTAATGCTGTGAACTAAAGGTCTATCCCAAAGAAAGGCTACCATTGCCAGCTTGAAGTATGATTCAGGATAGTCATAACCAAGTAGCTCAAATCCTGCTTTTTTCTGCCAAGAACACAGTGCTGAGTCTGTCTTTTGCAAGGAAGTCATTCTGCAGGTGACTGTGCAGACTTTGTCAAATGGCGTAACATGAGCCAACAGGAGAAAAAGATTTCGTTCAGAACCTTTTTTCTGCATTGTACATTGATTTCTGGTTTGATGTATTATTTTTGCACTACTTCTTAATAACTACTGGAGCTTAAATTTCAGCTTCATTTTGTCTTGTACTACTTATACAAGGAGCTATAGAAGTGTATTTAAAATATTACAGCATGTAGGCCATGTTATAATGTAATTGATGGACATATCCCCTATATATAAATGGAGTAAAAAGTGATGAAAAGTATGGTGTAAGAAATGGATGATGTATAAAATATACACAATTTTTTTCATCTTCAACATAGAATGCTGAAGAAATTTTCTTTTTCAAATAAAAATGCATTCTAAACATTTTGAATGTAAATATTATTTATTAATGTCACTTAAATTCCACATTTTTTCTTTTTTTCTTTGGCCATAGTTGTATGCAGTAATGGAAATCACTGTCTTTGGTGCAACACTGGTTTGACATATGGAGTAAGAAAGTGCTAACATCTGAGGGATTTTCACTCTTGCAATAGGTCTTACATATGTTAATGTAGTAATATTAATATTTTTTAAATGTGTACAGTTTGTTTTGTTTACATAAATGGAACATGTATGTTTTTAAGAAAGAATGATTTATCATCATATTGGTAAAATCTTTTAGGTCATACCACTTAGGACTACTTAATTCTTAAGGTTTTTAGAATATCTGCTAGGTAAATATTATTAGACAAGTATTTGAATCACAGCGCTATTTGAATACAAAAGCAGAGGTATTTTGCACACTTAGTCCTTTGCTGGCAGATCTCAGTTCTCCCCACATGGGCTGATGTAAGGAGCCTGTACTGTAGTTTTCAGCTACCTGCCCATTCAGTCCTTGGTTAAGAGGATTAGTGAGCAGCTCATAGTGTACGTGAAAGGTCACGAGTGATGCCATGCAGCCTCTGATGCAAAAACATCCTTAAGGCTTTCTTTCAAGGTTAATTATAATATCGCTACTGACCAATTGGTAACTTCTTCCCAAAGAATGTAACATTCCACTTGGGTCAGTCATCTGTCCATCTTTAAGAGACCATGTTGAGCATAAGACTTTTGGTCTTACCTGAAGAAAACAGTCACACACCATGATACTTCTCTTGACACTCATCTTCTTTACTTTTTTAAGACTGCTCAGAATTACTAATGACTCAATGCATTCCTTGTCATCATCATTCACCAAGCACCCTATTTAAGTTGGTATTCACTAGTGGACTCCTGTTAAAAATCCTATTTGTTTAGTATTTGCAAATTGCTTAGTTTTTAATAAATATTACAGAGTTTGTAATCTTTTTCCACCTAACTCTTTATTTTTTCCATGTAGTTCATGTATAACAATGAGCTAGATGTGAAAGTCATTTGTGCTGGTTTTGGCTGGGGTAGAATTAATTTTCTTCACAGTGGCTGTTATGGGCCTGTGTTTTGGATTTGTGCTGAAGGGTTGACAATATAGAGATGGTTTTGTTATTGCTGAGCAGGGCTTGCACAGAGCCAAGGCCTTTTCTGCTTTTTGTACTGCCCTGCTGGGGAGGAGGCTGGGGGTGCTTGGGAGGCTGGGAGGAGACACAGCTGAGACAAGTGACCCAAAATGACTAAAGAGATATTGCAGACCATGTGACATCATGCTCAGCATATAAAGTGGGGGAAGAAAGAAAAAGGGGAGGACATTTGGAATGATAGTGTTTGTCTTCCTGAGTCACTGTTACGTGTGATGGGGCCCTGCTCTCCTGGAGACGGCTGAACAGCTGCCTGCCCATGGGAAACAGTGAATTCATTCCTTGTTTTGCTTTGCTTGTGCTTTTGCTTTCCCTATTGTCTTTATCTCAACCCACATCGTTTTCCAGCTTTTACTCTTCCGATTCTCTTCCTGATCCTGCTAGTGGGGCAGTGAGCAAATAGCTGCACAGGCCTTGGTTGCTGGCTGGGGTGAAACCATGACACCATTGTCACCTCTTTGTCATATCTGGAAAATGAGGTTTGCAGGTATTTTGTTTTTTCAAGCACAAATATGGACCACAGAGGTAAATATGTGTCTTCAGAAACTCTACTCAGAAAAAAAGGACTAAAAAGAAATACTGTCCTATATCTCAGTAATAATTTCTCAATATGATGCATTATCTTAAGATACTATACTGCAAGATTCACATTAATATCTTGTTAACATGACAGAGCCTGAAGCTCCAAATGTATTTTGATTTGAAGGATACCAAACTGAAAACAGTACATTTGAAAGCAACTACTAAGTCTGTATTATTTGCCTTTCTGGTTTGAATTAAGTATATATGAAGTTTTGTGTATAAAACATACACAACTAAGGCACTTGGAAGAAAATGGACAGCACAGATTATTAGCATTCTACAGGGTTACACTGTTAACTGCTCAAACATCAGTACAAGGGGTGTAACTAGCAGAATATATAAAATAGCTCTTTTATGAAATGCCATTTGAAAATGAAGAGCTGGGAAAGAAGCTTACAAAATGTTTGGCAGTTAAGAAATTGAACTCTTTTACTGTGACCCTTAGAATGACTAAAGGCCACCTACTCCTTATTCTCTTGTGGTAACCAGAATTAAACAGACCAGTGGGTTGTTACATCAAGCTGAAGCACGGCAAGTCTATGTTAACTCCATGATTTCCCACTCACAACAGCACTAAATTAGTTAGCATTCATTTGAGTTAGCAGTGGCCAATGAGACAGCATGATATGTAGTATTGCTTTTGTGAAAATACAGACTTTGATTTTGTTAAAAAAAACTGTACCAGGTAATACAGCACACAGACCTTACTGTGGTATGGATAGCAAATGAATTTGAGAATTACCCTCTGAAAGGGATGCAGCTTTTTAAGGAAATAGCCATTTAGGTTAAGCAGCATTTTGACATTTTTATAATTTGCCTTCTTTTATATCAGAAATGGAAAGCTCTGGTTGTCAGATGATTTCATCTATTAAAGGCATTTATAGATCTGCATCTATACTTAGAGGGACAATAATAAAGCCGATATATTTTTCCCTAGGGTATTATACACACCAGAATATTGAATATCTTCTCCATGCATGCATTTATGGATTTTAGCAGAGTATAGAAACAGTGGCATTTGGTCCTCCCAGTACGTGAAATTCACTTTGTTTCACACAGTTTGCACACCTTTCAGGACTTACTGGAAAAAGTAAAGTAAATGATTATAAAGGTTTGCCTTTAATTCTGCCTACTATGAACAAAGGCACTTTACACCAGGATTTGTGAATGTTCCCTCTCATCCACTGACTGTAGTCAAGTGCAGAAACGTCATTATTTCTACCTGTGGAAGAAATCCTGATCTCAGTTAACAGTATTAACCCGGGTTTCCGAAATACTCTTGGTTTATGCGGAGTTAGCCAAGAAAAGAATTTTTTCTTATTACTGATAATTTAATATTCCATATCATTATTTCCACTTCTCTGTAACTAAAAAGTGACACACGAGTTTGGAGTTTCCCTGCATTTCTTTTAAAGGCATATAAAATTAATAAATAAATAAAAAAATAACATACTAGGTTGTGTTTATTTTTTTGTCTACGATGGAAGTTGTTTAATTTGACATTTCAAGAGACTGAAAATTTTAATTTTCAGTGTGGTTGAGCCTAAATATATTTTCAAAGGAAAGAGGACTTTGGGAAGGAGTGACTGTCATCTTAAAACTGAACAAGTTACGTACTTTCTGAAGTAGTACTCACTTTAACCAAAAAGTGATAAAAAATTTGAATTCTTGGATATTCAGGGAAACAGTCTGTGATATTCAGTTCAATGCTGTCTCCCCAGTTTGAGTTTGGTTTTTAATGCAGCAGGAAGTTGTATTTCTGCAGAGAGAAAACCCATGTTAACACAGGCTGGGAAGAAAACTCATTGCCTGATAAGAGGACTAAATGGAGCATTTAATTGGATTGCATTAGATTCTTAAATAATGTGTGCCTTTAAAAGCCTCCTATGTATCACAGAGCTATCATAATTTAGGTATTAAAGTTACTGTCAAAAGTAACATCAAATACTTTACAAGTGCAACAGTACAGTTCCCCATATGGGAATAGGTGTTTTCCAAAGTGAGGGCACCTTTCATCATATCTTTATCTTTCTGATTTGTATTAAAGATTTTAATTCAATGTCATTTGAACCTGGCTTTCAGTTTTGCACCTCTGGAGATCATCCCATCCAACACCTTGTTAAATGCAAGTTCAGCTACAGCAGGCTGCTCAGGGCTGTGTCCAGTTGGAATTTGGCCATCCTCAAACACGGAGACTCCAAAACATCTGTGGGCAACATCCTCCAGTATTCATTCGCCTTTATTGTATGGCTTTTTTTCATCGCTAACTAGAATTTCCTGTATTTCAATTTATGCCCAAATACTTTTCTCATTTACTTTTCTTATCATATTCTTTGAAAATCTATGTTTTTCTTTTTTTGAACATTCCTATTGTAATGCTCAGCTCATCTGTCTCTTATATTTCCTCTTTTTCCCCTTCTCCCTTTTAAATCTCACATCATATTTAAGTGAATATCAGCTGCTCCATTTTTGTGGCTGAGAAGTATAGAGAATCCTATTGCACACTAAGCATGCAATTTTATAATTATCTGAAACCATCTAGAATGTAATCTCTTCAGGCACCTGCTTATCCAGGTTGGGAGACAAATTCATGTATAATGCACTCCTACAGAAATGGATTGTCTTGATTTCAACTGGGAAATAAGCAGAAGCAAGTGAAGCAGAAGCAGAAATCTCATATTCATGCCAATGCAGCTACATGAGAACATCTGAGAAGAATATTCATTATCCAAGCAACAGACCTTCAAATACAAAATTATTCATGAGCTATCAGTGTGTCTGGAAATACAGCTTTAATAGACACAACCCACCTGC
Organism: Falcunculus frontatus; assembly: GCA_013398115.1. Taxonomy (NCBI): domain Eukaryota; kingdom Metazoa; phylum Chordata; class Aves; order Passeriformes; genus Falcunculus; species Falcunculus frontatus. Next base: position 104,539 of record VZRV01009351.1, read on the forward strand.
AAAGCTGAAGGACTCCTCATGTGCAGGATGAATAATCCCGTTTGCACTGAAGCAAAAACCAGCTGAGTACCTAGGCTTCAGTAGGGAAGACAATATTCTCTGGAGTTCGGTTCAGTGGAAATGATGCAGATGGCTTTTGTCTTATTTTTTGAGGTTACATATGAACAGGTATATTACATAACCAAAGCGTAACATTTAGATTAGTACATGTGGCCACCACAGCAGTTCTGCAGCTGTTTTTTTACGGCTTTAAGATTAAATTAGTTTAAAGGCAAATGGTTCCCAAATGCATTCCATAAGGGCTAACTTTAAATATTTTAATTTCCACATTTTCATTATCGACTCCAATAACATGAAAGTTTTAAGCCTGTGTGAAGTGACATTATGCATCAGGCTGCAAACCTCAGCTCCCCAGCTCTGCTGCCAAAGGCCCACATGCTGCTTGGTGCAGTCACTGGTTGGAGTCTGGCTTTTGGGGTCTTTTGGTGTGTTTGCCTCTGTGCCTGTGTGGGGTTGCTGGTGGAATCACTGTGTGCTGGGATCGAGGTTACTCTCCGTAGCAGGCGGTAGGGTGCTGTGGTTTAGACTTGTGACCAAAGCAATGCTGGAACACACGAGTGTTTTGGCTGTTGCTGAATACGGTGTGCACAGTGCCAAGGTCTTCCCTGCTTTTCACTCATCCCTTTCGAGTAGAACAGGGGTGCGTACGAGCTTGGCAGGGCTCACAACCAGCAGGTGACCTGAACTAAGTAACCAAAGAGATGTTCCAAGCCATATAGTGCCCTGCTCAGCAGCAAAATGGGGAGGAGTGAGGTTGAGGTAAAGTTGGCTTCCGCTTGGGAACTGGCTGTCCACTGGCCTGCCCATGGGAGGTGGTGAGTGATGGCCATTGCTACACTTGTTTCTTCTTTCCCTTCTCTCTTTATTTAATTGTTTTCACCTTGACCCATGAGTTCTCTTGCTTTTACTCTTCCTTTCTTTTCCCCTGTTCCACTTGGGTGGGCTGCTGGGGAGTGAGTGGCTGTGTGGTGTTAGCTCCCTACTGGGGTTCTCCCACAGCCCACTGTGTGCCAGCTAGGCAAGACTGGTGAGATCTGCCCAGAAAGAGTCACTCAGCCCATTTCCCCATCTCAGGGATAACCAAAGAGCTCTCATGTGGCAATACTTCAGGACAAAGCTGGATGTGGCCAGTGATCTAAGCATAAAGAAGGTCAAAAACTCAGTACAACTTCTACATCACTCCATAAAAAGAAAAGAAAATCTAAAAACACCTGAAGTTTGCTTCTCAAAAAAAAAAAAAATCTCAAAATATAATCTCTTTAAGAAACCACCCACAGCGCTAGATGTCAAGATGAACATGCCCAGGAAATTTCACATGCAATTGAAAGGACCATCCCATTACTACAGTAAAAATCCCATTAATATGATGGTACCAGCACTGAAAGACAGAAAAATATTTTTGAAAAAATGTACAATAGAAAATATTTATAAAAGCTACACTAAAGCTAACCCTTTAACTTTGTACTCACTATTTCAACAAAGAGAACTGCCTAAAAAGAACAGAAATTTGCCTAGGAAATGGTAAAAGGCTTAAAAAGAACCTTCAGTGAAGGAGAAGCAAGGTGTGACTAGTCTGAGGTGAGATTTCCAAAAAACTTACTCATTATGGCCATACATTGAAAGACACAAATTGTGAGTTCTCACAGTTCACTGAAAACACATGTGTCTCTTAGAGACACCAAGCAGCCTACCTGGAAAGGCAATCCCAAGCTGAGTTGCAAGTTCACCTTCTCTGCTCAAGTTTCATGGCTGCTTCCTACATGGGTACTTCCGCTTGTCTTGAGAAGTCATGCACGGAAGACCACTGGCACTCGTGGCACTCTCTCAGAGCTGTGCAGACACTTGATTTCAGTAAGCAGAAGCCCACACAGCCATGAGGCATGGGTCTGACTGACTCAGGAGCTAGCTTTCTGTCATATGACTACTGATTCTTATGAAATGGATTGGTATACTTCATCACAAGTTTTAGACAAAACATACATCCTTTACTCCCTAAAAAACTCGCAGTGATAGAAATATGCTCAAAATAAGGACATGAAGTGATAACTGGGATCCACTGAAGTCACTGGCAAAAGTCTCTTAGAGTTCAGAAGCAGCAGAAAGTCATACTTTGTATGGATGCAAAGCTGGTAACCAGGTTACACCATAGGACAAATTAGCAAAGAGTAAGTGGGAATTTAAGCAACAGTCTTTTGGTTTCAGATATTGATTCATCAAATCTTCCCTCCAGCAAAAGTTTAAAAGTAAATCCATATTTCTTGAGCCACTGCCTTAACTGGTATTCAAAGCACATGTATCGTTGGATTTGGTGATAAACTAAACTAAAACTGAAATGAATTTAAGCAAAGGGTGTTGGTGGCTGAAGCAGGGAGATGTGATTCACCTCACATGTAGTCAGGGTCAGATTACGTGCTAGAAATCCTCTGATGGATTCAAAGATGGAGTTTTAAACCTTTCACTTTAATACAGAGTGTCTACAGACCCTGTACACGCTGCCAAACAAAATGTTAAACCAGGTTCAAACACGATGACAAGAGCAGGGTCTAGGGAATGGTGCAGCTATTAACCAGCTCTCCTACCCACAATTTAGCAATGTGGAGCCACACCACTGACGGCTTGTTTGGCTGCTGTAGTTCTTCCAAGCTGCACTTCTCCATATCCATTATGCATCACATTAATGATGCTCTGTGGTTACTTTACCATCATTTCCACCACCTTCGTGATGCCATATTATGTCATGGAGGTATTTGTCCTGCAGATAAATTTTATGTCTGAAATGAATACTAGGAATTGTATTTGTCAGAATAAATTTTTATAGCAGCAGCTATGAGAGACCAGTTTCGTTTTACCCATAGCTCCAAGTTATCTTGGCTGTGGAGCAGGAGACAGGAGCACAAGTAAAACTAAGATATGGAGCTGACCCACCTCTACATTAAAGCCCATTTATGTCAATAAGTGAACACATGTCCTCTGAAAACACATTCTACTCCTCTTTTTTCCAAAACAGAGAATGTCAAAGTTTTGTCATGTGCTGTCTCTTGCCTGCCCCAATAAACTCAAAATAAGCAAAAAAACCCCAAACCCAAAACAAAATCAAAAAACACACAAGAAAACGCTCATACAGAGAAACTGGAACAGAAAGGTAATGTTTGGTCATGGCGCATGTATACAGGAGGAGAGGCAATGATACTTTAATCTGTATTGTCTATATAAAACATTTATTTTTAAGCTCTATAATGGTATTATAGAAATACATAGAATATTTTATAGTGTATTTTAGTGTACTCACTGTGAAAATAACACATTTAAGACAGGTATTCTTATGTCCAAATGTTTTAAATATATGCACTTCTTTGCCTTGCAGTGTAATGTTACTTTGAAAAACAAAATATCAGTATTCTTTGCTTCTTGCCAGAATCTTCTCATTCGGATTTCCCTGGGTCATGTCGGGTGCTCACTGCTGTGGGATATTTTATAAAAACCACGAAAAGTCCGTAGATTTGTAGATTTCCTATATTTGCTTGCATTCATGTCTAGTGCACATCGCTTGCCGTTCAATCCTCCAAGTGCCTTCTTCGTAAGTACAGTGACATATAGTGCATTCATCAGTTTTCACCTCCCGGCCTGCTGGAATGACAAGGGTTTCTGCAAAGCAGTTCGGGCCTAAAAGAAGGAGAGAATTCATTATGTGACACCCACAGCACACTGCAATCCAGCCTAGTGCAGCTCTAGTCCTGGGCATGGAAAACCTATTGCAAGGTGAGTGAAAACCTATTGCTGGGCACACTAAACAAACATGGGCATCATGCACAAGGCATAAAAGCAGCAAAGAACACGAGGACCCTGCCCTCCAAAGCGGCTGGATGTTTCTGGTATGGATCGTCCCCTCCTTGCACATGAGAAGGTGCAATAAAACCTTGAGCTACCTGCAACTGTGACAGAGACCTGGGCACACACTGATGGTGCAGATGAACACACACTGAAGCTAGAGAAAATGCCAGCTGTTGATAATTCAACAGTGCTACTGTAAGCTACTAGAGAGCTGCTTACACATTTTATTACTTTTTCCCACTGGAAACAAGCATTTTAGTTTCTGTAGTAATCATAGTATCACATTAGTTTATTCTCCCTTTCCTGAGAAAATAGTCTTTTTCCAGCAGAGCGGAATAGCTTTAGCCTCTTCTGAATGAGGACACTTTTCATGTATAAAATGAAATTTTCCTTTTTATGTAAGTCAGTAAATCTACAAACACCTCTTTTCATAGTACACTGAAATAACTTCATTTCCAAGGATGAGGCAGGAGAAAAAACCACCAGCACAACGTTCAGAAGACCAATCTGGTTCTTTCAAAAAGCAGAAGGCTGTGAGGGCTGTATTATCTATATTTCTGTCTATTTCTATGTAAAAAAGAAGTCTATTTCTGCCTTGAAAATCCACACGCACTTGCAGAGCAGCATTAAACCCTCCAACCATGTACCTATCTGCTGTCATGGCCCCAGTGGAACTCGGCCCTTCCATTTAATGAGCACACACAGCAGCTGCTCAGGCACAGCCTGGCCACTCCACAGCACTTTGGCACCACTATCATCAGGGCAGGATTTGTAGCAGGCGCCAGGATACACTGATCTGATACTGCTGAAATTCTTAAAGGCTGTGATGCACAAAGCCTGTTTGCCATACAAGTAAATATATCCCAGATGGGCTCAGTCTTCCATTGCTAAGGGTTTACTCAAAGACCAGCACCAAAGACCACGGCTTCTCCTTCTACAGAAATGTAGCTCACCTCCCACGCTGCACATTTAAAGCACAAACCAAATAGTTCACAAATCAGTTTCAAGAGTTATTTCTTTGAAACAGGTTATGCCTTTGTGTGCACAAAACAGCCTGAGAATTAGCTGCCAAACTGTCCATAAAGAAAGCCTTTCCTCACTGAAGAGTTATCTCTAGAAGAGACTTGCAGAAATTTGCTTCCCCAAGTTGTATCCCTTAAAACTCTGAATATTTAAGCCCATATTTTGTTTTCATAGAATCACAGAACCACAGAATCATTAAGGTAGGAAAAGCCCTCTAAGGTCATTGCGTCCAACTGTTAACCCAGCACCACCGTGTTCACCACTAAACCATGTCCCCAAGTGCCACATCCACATACCTTTTGAACACTTCCAAGGATAGTGATTCCACCACTTCCCTGGGCAGCCTATTCCAGTTTTGGAACAGGCTGTTGACAATTATCTCTAACATGTGGCTTCTTCCACAATTTTGGGTGACTTCCTGCCCATTTGGATGCAGAATGTGCAGCAAAATAGAGAATATCTCATGTAAAAACACCTGCTTTACTATCCTAATGTTACTGTGATACTTCTGTGTTTTCAGTCCCTCTGCCTGTCCATGCAAAGCATTACTGAGCTGGAAACACTGGAAGGAAGACTTTTGGGGTGGAAGCAATGCTCCTGGTCCCCACTGCACATTGGGAGGTGCCCTGGGTTTCAACCAACACAAAGCAGACTTAACGATGCTGTCCTCAGTGGAACTTTGTTTAAAACATTTGAATGCTGAACTGTATAATTCTGTTTCAGTGAAATACAGGATTCTTCTTGCACCTAATAAAGTTTCATCCCAATATGAGTTCACCTGCACATGAGGTGTAGACACCTGGATGTTTTGCATGCTAGACTCTAACAGCCCCATGATTTACAAAGCTATATGATATAAAGAGTTAAAACATTAAAAGCAGAATCTACTTTCCACGGAGAATTTGTATGAAACCTACAAGACCACTTGAAATTTAAACACTATTTAAAAGGCACCGGAGGAACAAAAGTGATGTCAATCCCCTGTACAAGATTTATTTCATTCTGGAAAAGCAAATGTTATAGGTTATACTTGGTTATAAAAACCAATTGGGGAATGAAGTAAAAATGGTGCAACACACGTAATATAATTCACTTGGATTCAGAATGTAAATGCCTCCAGTCTCAATTAGCACCACCCTAATGTCATGTGTGACAAGCCCTTTTTACATCAGAAAAGTTATTTAATGTAAAGATTCAACAAGTTAAACTATTCAACTGTTAAACTATTTAATACGGGCGAAAGTCACTCCTTTGGTAAATCTACAGAAGAGCAATAATCATCCACCTGAGAAAGGGACCTGAAAAAAAATTAATGGCAGCAACAAAAGTTGTTTTACTACCATGGAACTTTTCCTTAGAAAATTGCCCATTTTCCGGTTCTGCATTTGCTCCCATCATTACTGCAAAACTTACATCGTTCTCAAGCTGACAACAGTCAAGTCGCATCCTTGCCCTCACCTTTTTCTCTGCAATATCGCGCACAACATTGTGGGTAATGTTACAGAAAAGGTCATCAATGAAAAGGCTGAACTGACTGGATTACTGCAACATCATGCACATAAATGTCAGTCCAATATAGTGTCCAAACATGGGAAAATAATTCCACAACTCTCCTTTTATTATTTCTCCAAACTCTCAGACTTCTAGGGAAAATAGCTCTGAGCTTCACCCCAAACCCTCATTCAATTTTGAAGCTGTATGAGCTTATCCTGGCTCTTGGTGTCCTGTGGCTCCCTTCCCACCAAGCAGGGAACACTTGTCGCTTTCCTCTTCCTCTGAGGAGGAGTCACAGAACCCAGACTTACACAGCTGGACTGATGAGACCAGCCTGCAGTAATGGGGTAAATGTGGGACAGCAGTGGTGGGACCCTTGGTGAAGGGCTGCTCTGGCTACCCCTTCCAGCAGCCCTTCCCTGGCCCCCGCCTGTCACACAGTCACAGAATATTCTAAGCTGGAAGAGACCCACAAGGATCATCAAGTCCAGTCGGACGGACAGTGACGATGAAGCTGCTAATTATTCTCTGCCTGTCTAAAAGGACAGTAGGGAAACTGAGGAACTGATGATTTTGAACAGACAGTGGGAAGGCCAGGAGGCACAGCAGGCACACAAAGCCTGTTTTTGAAAGCCAATGAGTGCCATTTCCTCAGTCTCCCTTAGAAGAGGGAGGCAGAAACATGTTTCCTCCACATTCAGAGTGGACGAGCTGCCCCAAGGGCAAGGCATTTGTTAAAATTAACTGCTTTACTTAAAACTAGGCAGTTTATATTGATACAGCAAGATTTTCAGAAGGTGAGCCATTTTTGAGTTTGACCTGACTCAGCACATGAAAAGCATTTCCATGTGAATCGGAGCTGCTCCAGCCCCACAGCAGTGGTGGCCTTTCTTACTAGATGCTGCTGCTGCAGGAGCAGTGAATTTGTTCTCCTTGGTCTACAGAGGAGGTTGCCTGCTTTCTGAGCTCCTTCTTGGCAACACCACTACTCTGCCCAGCTTCAGCACTGGGTACTCGCTCAGTGCAGCCCTGGCTTGTTTGCTCTGCAGTATAAACCTCCCGGCCCCATCCCCAACTGTGTACACTTATATAGCTCTAAGGCAGTCAGTGGTGCTGAACTTCTTCACAGCAGATGAAGATCTTGCTGTATCACTCTTAAATCTGGCAGAAAATTCATTATGACATATTGTATCAATTCTGAGTGCAGCTTGAAATCTACCACGACATCGTTTGTTTTCCTAAAGTATACAACTGGTGCTGTCAGACTCTGCTCGAGCCATACCATGCTGGTATCAGCACAGATTTCTTTCCCAGGGCTAAGGCACAGTTGCTGCCACTGCAGCGATGTCTCAAAGCAGCAAGTTCAGTGCAAATCCTCGGTTCTCACACTGAGCACCAGACTGGCATGCAGCTCTTGGCTTCCCCACATCTGAAACACTGAATCCGAGCTTCCAAAAGCAACATTTTTACTGGGATCTGAAGAACTAGGAAGGCAGATCAGGTGGTTAATTCATTGAGAGACTATAAAGAGATCCTCATCTCGGAAACACTTAAAAACAAAAAAAAGTTTCAAAATATTACTGGGTAAGTGCTGCTATTGTAATTTTTTTTTTTTTAATCCTTACACTGGTCCTGTGGAAAGTTTCCAATGACTTATATGCTATGCTTCAGTGTTGACAAAGGCAACAATCTAATTAAAATGCAAATTTTGTTATCTCGGAAGGAAACAGCTGATGCCAGTTCTCAGCAGAAAATGCCCAAGCCACTCACCTACAGAAGCACCTGTAACCTTGACAACCTCAGAAGTGCCTCTCTGAAACTCCTCCTCCCCTCCTTCCACAAAACCACAGCTGTATGTCACAGAGCTGTTCCTGTTTCCTCTTCCTCCTGCCCTTGCTTTTGTACGGGCACATGTTCCAATCAGTTAAAAAATATGAGATACAGCAATTTGGTAAATCACGATTTAATCAACTGTTTTCGTCATGTGTTAAACCAAATCACGGACAAAGAAATCTGTTCAACTGCAAGTTAATGTGCTTGCCTGGAGAATAAGTCACAGCAGATTTTTGCCAATTAAAACTACAGTGACAACCTCTGTAATTCAACACTTTGATGTAAGACTGCTCTGGGCTCTAGTTTGTACTAAACTTCCTCACAGCTGCCCCTCTTAATAGCTCCTTGCAGCAGTCAAACAGGCCACTTCCAAGACACCTGACAGCAGTCCCATCTACCCTGGCATTCATCACTGGCATCATTCGTTCTGGCATCATTCACGTGGTATTAGAGCACTTTGTAAATTTACATAACCTCAATATTTAGCTTACCCCCCTGGCTTTATTAACACCTTTTTTCATTTTTCATGGAGACACTTCCAACAGTTAAAATGTGCAAAGACAGATTTCCACTTTGCCCTGGAAGTGTTGAGAACCATGACAATGTACAACAAGGAGCTGTGCTGGGTGAGATCTGAGTTCCACCTGCACCAGCAGCAGGAGAGGAGGAGTCAGCAGGAGATGCATGGGGAAGTATAAAGGGACAGAGCAAGCACACATATCCAGATTGTAATACTGTCTGAATCAGAGATTTGGTAAACGGCTACTCCTCACTGAGTTAGTGGAGTCAATGGATGGAGTTAAAAGGTTACTTTATGATTAACCTCTCAAGTACAGTAGCACAGTGATAGTCCCTGTTTCGGTTCCTATTTTCCTCCTACTTCTTGACATTTGCTTTTCTGTTGCGACCACTGATGAAAAAGTTGAGCTGATGTTTTCATTACACTTATGAACTTTACATTAGATAAAAATCTTACAGAAACAAATGTTATCATTGCACTCAAGTCAAATCTGCCTCTGCCTGTGTTACATAAAAGTTTCACCATCCAGAAATGCTACTTGACAGTCTTCCATGTACAGCAGGAGTGTTTCTGTTGCTCAGTAATTTCAGGAACATGCTGGGGAAAGCAAAGCCTTCCCTCCCATCTCTCAGATCTTACCTCTTTCTGATATTTCAAGACTTCCTCCATTGCAGATGCCAGGGAGACTAATGAAACACTGAGCTGGAAAATGTAGCCAAGCTACCTGCCTGCATTTCAAGCTGTCTACTGCGGCAGATGACCTGGGATGCCACAATACAAAGCCAAGGAGTTTTTGGAAGTTACACTGGGGAGCTAGGACAGCCAAGGACCAAATCACAGACAGATGTTGGCCGTGCCTGCCTCCCAGAGCACAGGGACACAAAGTCCCTTCTCACCAGCTTAGATATTTGAGATGGGTTTTGAAATGTGCGAACGTGGCATGGTGAGATTAAAATAAGGCTGCTGTGCCACGTAGCACCACAACAGAAAGATTTTTGAGATACAGGCATTAGCTCCTCGTCCCTCTCAAATCTAACCACTTTCTCCAGAGATGGTATCGGTACCTACTTTGTGTCCTTCCAATCTCTAATCTCTTCTAAAGGATCTGTATCTCCCTGACTCGATTTTGTTTCCCTCTCACGTGGATATGTGTGTATATGTATAATACATCTATCTCCTGCGAAATGTCAGCTCAGAAGATAAAGCACGAAGAGCAGCTGGCAAAAGGAGTCTGTGACCAGGATTACAGCAGACTCTCATTCTATCACAAAAATAAGTTCATCACCCCTGCTACTGTCATGATTCTGACTTCTCCCAATCCATCGAAATCTTTTACTTGCCTCAGTACTACTGGACACAACTGAACCAAGTCCAAAAGAGAGTTCTCAATTACAGAAGAAGGATTCAGGTAGACCCAATTTTAAAAGCAATTTGAGACCCTGAAAAACCATGTACTATTTCCATAGTTTATTAATGCTTTAAGATACTGGCAGCCAGAGAACCAGGGGGCAGGATATCCTAACAGACTTCCAATTAATGTGTGTGCAAATATATATGACAAGGAAAAGCAAAATAAAAGTATTCATCCATTTTGTGATATTTCCTAGCTGCTATGGGAAGTAACGAAAAAGCAACGGGTGCAATATGCAACCTTCCATGAAAGCATCATTTTTTCATGCTGGACAGAGCCTTGGTGATTTTAAGAATAATAAAACCCCTCCCTCTGTTAGGGTCATATTTTCTTAGATGCATAGGGAACTGACATACTGGAAGAAACAATTAAAAATAACATTTTGCCAACTAATTTAGAAGGATGTGTATAGGCGTGTCTGCTGTGAGTGGACGGACAGAAGAGATCCCAAGGAAGCTCCTCTGTAACTACACAGGGTGACCATGTCATCAGTGGCAGTGCTGTGACAGTGGGTATCGAAGCTCTGGCACTTGCTGTAGCCTACGTGTGCCTCTCTGTGTGCATGTGCTTTAATTCAGAACATAAACCAGCTCTAATCTACTTAAGAGATGGGTTTTAATGTTCTGCTGATGAGACTCACAAGCCCTGTTTACGACCACGTTCCATTGTTTTACTTTTTCATTTATCATGTGTGACAGCACTATTGATGAACGTTTTATTCTGGCTCCAGTCCTAGAAATTGGAGAAATGTCGAAAAAGACCCACAGAACATGAAACAATGCCACCACAGCCACTGGACTGATCCTTCTCACCACTGCTTCTTCCCAGCTCTGATTCTCCATCACCTTGCACTTGGTGGTGATGTCAGCATCCCTGGAATGACAATGCCCAATTCTCCTGAAACCACTGACAATGCCAATGCTAGCACTACCAAAAAGGGCTGCACAGTTTTGCACAGACAGAAATGGCTCGCAGCAAGAGAACAGTCTGTAACCTGCCACTGCCGCTGTCTCCTTAGATTTTCAGGTGTACCCAGTGAGCTGCATTTCAGATATCTGCTTTTTGTGTACTGAATACAAAGAAGCAAAGGAGCATCGAACACTACACAATCCAATACCACATGAGCCAAACAGAAAGCCTTGAAGCATAAAAGGCCCCAATTAAACATGAAGCTTGACTGCCATAAAAATAAACTGCACCAAACAACTTCCTTTATCAAAAAAAAAAAAAAAAAAAAAAGGGCAGAAAGACTCAAATAGGCCACTTAAAATGGTTTTAAAAGGTCCTATGACTTGTAAAGGGATATTGTATTCTACCCAGAAACGGCATAAATTAGAGATGAGCTGAACAGTGTGGGTATCTCACAGAAAATTACATAAATACTTAGAAGCCACCATGTTGTGTATTGATTTTAGGCTCAGCTTTCTTGCAGATCTGTCACAACCCAGATGATTAGGAAATTAGAGACATCAGGCTTGAATGTATGGAGAAAAACCATGTCAGATGCCTGAGATAACAAAGAGTCACAGAATTGTTTATGTTGGAAAAGATCTCTAAGATCATTAAGTCCATACATTAACCCAGCACTGCCAAGTCTGCCACTAAACCATGTCCCCAAGTGCCACATCCACACTCCTACTGAACGCTTTCAGGCATGGTGACTCCACTGTTTCCCTGGGCAGCCTGTTCCAATGCCTGACCACCTTTCAGTGAATAATTTTTTCTTAATATCCAAGCTAAACCTCTCCTGACACAGATTGAGGCCACTTCCTCTCATCCTGTCACTTGTTACTCGGGAGAAGTGACCCCCACCCGGCTACAGCCTCCTTTCAGGCAGTTGTAGAGAGCAATGAGGTCTCCCCTGAGCCTCCTTTTCCCCAGGCTAAACAACTCCAGCTCCCTTAGGTGCTCTTCATAGGACATGCACTCCCTACCTCAGCTCCATTGCCCTTCTCTGGACACGCTCCAGCACATCAATGTCCTTGCAGTGAGGGGCCCAGAAATGGACATGGGATTTGAGGTGCGGCCCCAATGCTGAGCCCTGGGGAACACCAGCACTGACTGGCTGCCAGCTGGATGTAACTCCATTCACCACCACTCACTGGGTCTGCTCATCTAGCTGGTTTTTTACCAAGTGAACAGTGAACCAGTCCAAGTCATGAGCAGCCAATTTCTCCAGGAGAATGTTGTGGGAGAAACAGGAACTCTTGGGAGCTGGCACTTCTTACCCCGCTTACCACTGTCGCTGCCTGCTGGGAGCAGGTTGCACTTGCAGAAAGCTGCCTGCCTGCACTCCCTGCAGCTCTCTCTCTGCTCCCCCCTTGCACCGTCCAGCCTGGAGTGTGAACCAGCCTGGGCTAAAAGCCAGCCTGGAAGAGAGCCTGGTGGTTTGGTCTGAGACATGACCTGTCTGCAGCGTTCTGCAGAGATGCTTGCAGTGGAGTGGAGCACAGGGAGTGTGTGGGAGTAGCGCTGGCTACTTGGAAATTACTTCTGAAGCCCAGAGAGGCAGTCACATCTAAGAAAACAAATCAAATCATTGCTAATTTTTCCCCCTGTTACAGAAACTGCAGAAGCATTGCCAGGCACTGTGGAGAGTGGCAACGGTGATGGGGCAGTCAGTGGCTGCAGTGGGGTGAGATGCCTGCCTGCCCCAGCACTTGTTGCGTGGGAGCTTAAAAACCCTGCTGTTGAGCTTAACGGGGCTAATCCTTCCCTTTCTTAAACTGTTTATTCATCCCAGTGACCCTGCTGGGCTTGGCAGGATAACTGGGGGCCTGGTGAAAGACCTGCTCAGCACTAAGACGTCTTCTTTGCGCTGGCAAACATCAGCTTACTCTTCAGATTAAGCAAGCCATGTGAAATGCCTTTGCTGAAAGATCCTCAACAAGTTATCCTGAAAAACTGTTATGCAAGTTTAAACAGATTCTGCTCTTCCAAAAGCACATGACACAGGCCAGTAATTTAATGCCTCGGAGATTTGCTGCAAACACTGTAACTAAAAGCACATTTTAATTAGCCAAAGCATTGCAGCACTGGTGGGCTGTAGTGTCTATCAGGCAGGTTAGTTAGGCTGCTGAGAAGCGGTCAGTAACTTTGGCAAGAATGCACATACAGTCAGGATTTGATATGTCCTGAAACACAGGCTAAATGCAGGATACTAATGAAGGATAAGATTTAGGGAATTATTTTTGGAAAATCCCTAAGGACTTCAACTAAATCAAAAGCTAGAGTGGTACCAAAGTACAGTATAATTCTGCTTTAGCAATGAAGTAGAATCTAAATCAGTATATTTTTCCAGTCACTGTAAATCACTGACATGAGAGAATACAGTATGTGAGGATGGCCAGTGGCTACCTACTACTACAAGGAATTATTCAATCAAACCAACAAAACATCATCAGTCAAGCATCACCCATTTTTTCACCACATTTTAGAATAAATACACTGAATATAGTTAAACCAGACATTCTTTCTCACTGAGAATGATTTATAACAAAATCCTGAATGCAGTATCATTCAAGTCCTGATAGACTGTCACAGCAGACAGTGACAACTCTCCCAATTAAGCAGTCCCCTTGCAAGTTTAGGTGTTGTACAAAGGCTTGGTTTGGCTTTTTTGTTGTTATTTTATGTTTTGTGTCATCATTAGTGATCCTTTCGGGTTTCTTTGTTTTAGTTATGATCTTAGGGGCTTGCATACACAGACAGATTTCTAGCCTCCCTTCACTAGAGCTGGTTTGCTCTGGTTCTGGGTGTAGAGATATACCTAACGAGCCTCTCTCTAAGTAAGCTGCTGAAGTGATACACACTGGTGAGAAAAAGGTGTCATCACTGAAGGAGCTGCAGTGTGAGATCTCAGACACCTGTGTAACCCTCTCATACAGACAAGCTGGGAGCAAAGCTGACAGCTGCAGAAAGAGGAAACAGAGGTTAAGACTCTTAAAGGGAATGAAGTCTGTGCAGTAACAGAAATAAGTGGTCTGTCACATCTGAACTGCTCAGCTTTGTACTTGAAGACTGTGGCCCTGTGGCAGTTTCTCGACAGTATCTGCGATTTTGTGCTTATTTTATCCATTTCCTTTGTGTTACAAAAGGTAAATACCCAGCCAACACCAACCCCAGCACAACTGTTATTTAAAACATTAAAAAACCCAAACAGTTTCACAAAGGACTTTTTTCAGTATATACTGAAGACTAATCACCTTCTTTCCCCTTTCTACCTTTCTCATTTAGAATGTTTCCAGTAATCTTCCTCCTAAAACCAGAAAAATAGTACCCTTTCTTACCGGAATAGAAGTGTCAGGGATCGGTGCCAAAGAATGAATTACAACTGTCAGCATGTCATGCATTGTTTTGAAATACAATGAATTCTAACAACGTCCTTTGCTGTGCATTGTTAGCTTCATTGACTGAAATAAAAAGCTGTCCTTGTGAAAAACAGGTGTAATGCATGGGAACCAGAAAAGGAAAATGAAGAACCTGTTTAGTCACCAGTATAAACAAATTATTTCTATCTCTTGGTGTAAAAATTTACAAAATACACAGCTGTAATTGCTAGTTGTTTTAAGGTCATATTATTACCATGTGAATATACCTGTACAGAACTGAGTTGTTAAGTTTTCCTAAAGAAAAATTCCTTATCAGCTAGCTTTAAGGTGCACCTAAGTCACTTGACAACTGAGAAGAATCACAGTATTTCTATGAGCAAAAGAGAGGTTATACTTTGCCCTCCATGCTACTCAATCAATAATTCTACCTTTTCATCCCCTTTAACGATTTTGCCCCGGTGGTTATGAAACACAGCCCTGACACAGCTTGCTTTGGAAAGACTGCATTCGGTACCTGTGGAGGAAACCGAATTTAAAATCACAGGAAAATGTCTCTGTGAGAACATGCTCTTCCTGCCCCTGGTACCCCAAGCAGGGTACCCTGAGCAACCCTGCTCCCATGGCTGGCCAGGATACGATCTGGGAGAAGTTTGGCATGGATCCCTGCTCCAGCACACTGCTTCTGGACAGACACCGTTCTGGGGACAGGCACCCAGCTTTGCCACCTAAAAACGAGGGATCTGGTGCAAGCCAGCCACCTATGGACCCCGTATATGGAGGGGAAGAAAGAGGCACCTCTGGGGACAGTCCTTGCACATCCTGCAGAAAGATGCTGCCACAGCTGCTCACTAGTCTGGGTCTGCAGGTCCCTTCACCAGCACAGCCACGTTTCAGCCCCATTTCTGACATGGGCTCCTACTATAGCTTCCTTACCTTATCAAGGTCTTGCACAGAATAAAGAATGAGAGGCTCAACTGACACCTTTTGGACCAAAGAAATACTCAGGATAGGAAGGGGTGCATTAAATGATAGTTATTATTCTGTTGATCAGAAACTCAACAAGTCAGAGGTGAAAATCTGAGATGCCATTCCTGAGGAGACTTCACATACCCCACTTAGGACCATGTCTAAAGCCAGCTTTTTAGAAATACAACCAGGTACTACGCAAATCTAAATATTAAGTTGTAACATGAAAATCCATCACTACCTGAAGTTGATTTCCTCTTATTTCCATTTGCATCACCCTCACGCAACTCATGAATCAAAAACTAGCTAACAGGGATGCTTTGGAGTAGGAAGAGTGGGAAACCAGAAGACAGAAGGTGATTCATTCCAAAAGCAAAAGACTAGGAAGCCACCGGTGTCGGAAGAAACCAAATTAGAGGGATTTCAAGCAGGAAGGAAGAAGACAAGAAAGCAGGCAGGGTGACCGGCAAAATTATTTTAAGGAATCACCTTTTTCTTGAGATGGAAAGACAAAGTTTGAAGTGAGAGACATGAATCATAAAAGATATGAGAACCAACTTTGTTAAATATAAGGATTGCCTCTGTGAGTTATACAAATCCTTTCATCCAGGAGAAGTGCAGCCGCACAGAAATTGCATGTCACTCACAGGGGCACACATAAAAGGACACATACTACCCAAAAGAAATCTTCCACATAACATCACTCAACTCTTCACTTTTAAACAGTATTTATTTTCCCACGTACTGCAAAGCCAGGAGAATCATTTGATAGTGCAGTGCT
Source organism: Falcunculus frontatus (assembly GCA_013398115.1). Taxonomy (NCBI): domain Eukaryota; kingdom Metazoa; phylum Chordata; class Aves; order Passeriformes; genus Falcunculus; species Falcunculus frontatus. The sequence continues at coordinate 120,789 of VZRV01009351.1, forward strand.
CTTCTCCCATGATGTTGTTAGTGCAGGCTCTGTCTTTCCATTGCACAGGTGTGAGAAATTGGGCAGAGGCCAGCAGAGAGCACAATCCCCTTGGAGCAGACAGATCTGTGGCTACCTGGACAAATGCCAGCTGGGCGGGGGGCTAGTCAAAGAAATACAAAGTGAGGATAATAAGCTCAATGTTACCTTCAACATTGCTGTGGTTAAGAGGTATTCCAACTTGTTAAGAGGCATCAATGGATCAAGTCCGCATATTTAGCCACCAACACTAACATCACAGGGTGGACTGTTTTGGCTAGAAGATTCAGCATATCATCCCAGTCACACAGCAGGATACAGACACCTTCAAAAAACATCACGGCTCATGTAGAGCCCTCTGGTTTTAGCCAATGCAAACCCACAATCTAAGAAGCCCAAATTCGTATAATGGAGTTTGCAAAGATGTCTGCTCTTCTAAGGAGACAAAAGATATTCCTGGTGAGGGGCTGAACTATTTAAATGCCCTACCACTAAGTCAAAGCACTAAGCCCAAGAGGAGGAAGGCACAACCAATATTACTGGAGTTCCTGTTCACAGAAGTAGCCATCAACCTCCTGCAAAGATGCTCAGGGAAAAGTAAGGAATTGGATCAGGCCTTTCAGTAAATTAATAGTCCAGAAAACTCTGAAAAAAATCAAACTGGCTTCCAGAAATGGTCCCCAAGATGGCCGAGTTGGCACTGGGAAGCTGGGCAGCTTCCTAGAACTTTCTTTTCCTTTTTTTACCAAAACATATAAGACCTCTGGAGCAGTTACTGAGGCATGAAAACGAGTCTTTGTATTTACAGTAATGGATTTACTGTAAACCTATTCTTAAATATTTCCACATATTATATGCTTCTTCTTGTAAAATTATCTCCAAAGGCAATTATTATGAAAATAAAAGTTCTGGGGGAAAACAGCTGGAGCTTTTATGTTTATCTGAAATCTATGTTTGTTTTTTCTGAGGCAAAACCAAAGCATTATGAAACTGTAAATGATTCCCAAGATATTTTGAACTGTTTTTCTTAAAATTCAGATCAGTACATTAGAAAAAGAGTAATAAAACAATACAAAAGTGGTAAAACTAAAAATTAAATTTTACTTTTCTAATGAAGTTATTACTCCAGAATGTCCTACAACCAACAATTACACACTTGATGCATGATTACAGTGATAGCTACTCAATCTGTGTTCGGGGTATTCTTCTACTCTCTGGGGATAAAAATGATCACTGCTCACCTGCTGCATACACAGTATAAGTATAAAGAAGACTTGGGAAGTTTGTGTTGAATAGCAGTTACTATTTTCAAGAACCTCCCTAGAAGACAAAACTAAATTAAAATGAGAAGCTCTTAATTACAGAGTAGATCGGAGTGTTGTAAAACATGTGAGATTCAGAGACGTGGAAAGGGGATGTTTCCTGCAGAAGAACTGATGTCCTAGCAAAGGGGGGATATCAGCCCAAGTGGAAGAAACCAACAGATCCTCTAATTCACTCCCTTTTGCAAGGTGAGGCTCATTCCTGTCTTGCTCTGGGGTTTAATTTGCAATTACTCCCTTTGCGCTTGATACCATAACCATTAATAGCACAATATGTACTTGTAAAGTCTACGACCATTACTGGATTATTAATTTATTTTCTGATTCTTTATTCCAAGTTTATACGTAATTTATGCATGTGCAATTGAAATCCATGTATTAATATGCATAAAAAATGAATTACCTAAAGAATCTTTGTGGAACGAAAGCTGTGGATGGGTTTTCAAAAAAGAGACAATTGGTCAGAACAGAAGGAAAATCACAAAAAAACTCTAAACCAAAAGCCAAAACCAAAACTCCACAACAGTTTTTAAGGGAAGTCTTGACCACGACACTGTGAATAAGACCATGCAAATGCTTTAAAATAAACGAAAGCACTTTGGAATAGAAACTTTTATACAGAATTTGTATCATTCCAGGCACATTACATCAAGGAATAAAATACATCAAGGAGCCTCTTTCCTCAAGCATGATTGTCAGCTGATTTCTACTGTATAGGAGCACTGCTCCAGGTAAAAACATCTAGTAGCAGGGCAAAATAATACAGCTGCAAACATAAAATTCCATGAGGGAATCATAAGCAATCAGATCTCTTTCAAACATCTCTTCAAAATGCCAGCAATAAACACCATGGTTAAACACATCTTCATCTTTGGCTAGTGCTGCAAAAACCAGAACTGTCGAAGGTATCGGAACTATGTCAAAATACCCTAATCATGGTTAAATAATCAGATTGATACATTTAGATTTCAGATTTTAAGCCTTCTTGGCATATTATGTAATTTCTTCCTCTGGGCACAAAGTCTAAGCAAATAAAACACCTCTATACCTGTCATTATGAGACTCGTATTACAGCTAATTATGGCATATTTATTCTTACTGAATACAATTGTGTTGTCAAGTAATGACTGAATACAGATGCTGACAAGCCAGAAAGGAGAAAACTCTTAAAATAGGATGGAATGGCAGCTATAATGGAAGGTAAGAAGAAAAACTTTGCTTTTTGGCACTTCCCCTCCTTAACTTTCACTTTTTTCCAAAGTGGAACTCCTAAAAGCTGCACTCAGTCACTTATTTTTCCCCAATAACTAATCTAGTATGAGTTCTTCTTGCAGATGACATTGCTTTTAAAAGATTATTTCTAACACAGATTTCTGGTTAAAAGACAGATTCCACTCCCAAGCTGTTAAAAAGTGAGAAAAAATGTCTAAAGGAAAGGGCTAGCCTGCCTAGCCATATCCGATCACATTTGACTCCCATTACAGACAGAACGCCCATGGCTCTCTTTCTTAGTCATTTGCTCAGTGTTTAGAGAAAGATTGTAAGAGACACTTTGACCCTCACCACATTTATTTTTTTCCCCCCTTAAGATACACTTCTGCCCTGTGTTCAGTTTCCAAATGTGAGCTGTGTGAAAAGATTGTAGGAAGATTGTACAGAGCATTTAAGCATATAGACTTAGGAGAAGAGAGCACCTTGGCCATACTGCAGTAGAGGAGTAGTGAGGATGATAAAAAACAAAAAAAAAAGTGGAAAAATAAGAAAGTGAGGAAATGAAAGAATCTGCAAGGTTCCCATGCAGAAATGTGCAAGTCTACATGTTAAGGAAACCAGGTCCAAGGCATTAAAAAGATTTCAAAAGAGGTCATGCAATATAAATAAAACTTAAAAGCCCTTTCTCTTCCCCCAGCTATCAGGGCACGAGCACCTCACATCTAAACAAGTTTTCTCAAATCTACCCCACTGCCAAGTCTACATGTGCTGCAGTCCCCAGCATCACCCTTAGTACATTACTTTTCTTACTACCTAAGTCCCTCACCTGCCATGTACACACAAGTAACAACTGTAAGAAATTTTCCTACTTAATAAAGTTTAAAGTTCTATAAAATAAAATTCCTGTAAGCAAAGATCTCCAAGTTCTCATTCCATTTATCTTACTGTCTTTGCCTCTAGCCTTTCCATCTCCTTCTGCTCCAGTCAGATTTACCTTCTTTCTTGCCCTTAATTCCTCCTGATTTCTGAGACAGCTGCAGGACCCCATCAGCCGTGCAGCAGCACCACTTCATGCTGCCTGTTCAAGCACAGACCTGAGCAGAAAGGTGCACTGCATCACCTTCTTACAGACAGGCACCACAAATATTCTGAACTGCACGTTCACTTCAGGAATTTCACATCCCGGTGAGGGATTTGCTTTCTCCTCCTGAATACTACAGCTTTTATTGTAGTAGTGCATGTTGTATGAAATCACCCGCCTATCTCCCGAACTCCTGCAGAACATGAATAAAATGTTGGTCCCATCATCTTGGCTGTCCCTAACATTCTGAGGTATATTCAAGGCAGATCAAAAATACTGCAATGACTTCGGTGCTTTTGAACAGCTACTGTATGTTTGCGTGTCTCAGAGGGGCATTTTTTGGACTTTTTTCCCCAGCAGAAATCAAAGAGTCTTATTAAGATCCCAGTGGAAATCTAGAAAAATAATTGCCTATTTTTTTTTATGACAAGTTCAGATTCTTGAAAATTTCCATTTTTCTAATTCAGGCTAGTCATTGGCTTCAATTGACAGCACTGGGGTAATACAGAGCTTCTTCATATCATTTCTTTTCAATCAGTAACATTTTCTTTTCAAGATTTACCCAATATGTAGCATATTGAATACCTTAATGAAGCTCAAATTATTTCTTTTTCTCCATTCGATATGCTGTGTCATTTCACAGTTGTGGGGGTCCCTTGCTGTATGACTTTTTGTCCTATGGTTATTACATAGACTGAGCTGCTAATTTAAACACTGAATGCTGCTGACCATCCACATTTTTTCTCTTTTTTTCCCTCTGCATTTTGATAGACTTTTCTAAACCATCCAAAACCTAAAGATTCCCCACAGGTTGTAAGAAAAAAAGTTGCACATGCAACTCCAAACCAAAACTCTGATGTCGTATTGCTGGAAACTGCTGTCTTCATTCACCTGCGCATACACTCGTAAGAACGATTAACTCCAAAGAAGTTCAGTGAATTGAGGGGAACTCAAATCTCCTTTCCCAAAAAGAATGAAACTAAGGAGACACAGTGAATAATTATGGGCACTTCGGCACTCACAATCTATGCTTTCAGTATATTATAAATATATTTATTTGGATGTTCCCTAATTCATGCTTTTAGACTAATGGTACTTGCAGAAATCACAGGCCAAGCAGACTGCAAAGCACCTTTCAGAGCATTAACAGCAGCCTGTGAACTTTTAAGGATGGGACAAATAGACACCTACCATCTTCTGATAGATATACTTCAAGGTTTTTTTGGTATCGATTTAACGCACATAAGAAATCAAAATATATGACCAGTCAGAGCCCCAAGACCACGTGGCTAAAGCAGCCTGTCCTCCTGCAGACCCTGGTGCAGCACGGGCAGTGCTGATGATTCTAAAAGCCAAATGAGATGTCAGACTGTCACACTTAGAATGAATCTACTCATTCAGCCAAATAAGACCCAGGACAAATGGAGAGAAGGTGTTTCTTTTAAAGAGCTTGGGAAGAAGGAGTGAACATAAACCGGTTTCCCAAACTCAGACCATGAAAATTTTTTTACTTCACTCAAATGTTATATTTGGCTAAGATAATTCAAAACCGGATCAATTTCAAATAGGAACACACACTGGTGCTTGTTATGATAATTTCTATATGCATTTGAAACTTTCATTTGCAATGAACATATTAAATCAATAAAATTCTACCAAGGCTTTGTAAAGTAAGAATATATTGGAGTCACAATCGAAAGTGCCACTTTGAAGAAAGACCACTCTCCTCCCTCCCAACATCTGTTCAATAAATAGATTAGTCTTAGATAACACACATAACTTCTGTTGTTGATTCTGTGTTCGGGTGGCACACACACAGACACACACGCTCAAATTACTATGAAATTTAGTATTACCTGTCTGTGCAATATGAAATGAAGCACCTATGCATACACAAACAGAGGACCAGCATTGAAGACAACAGAAGAGCAAGAACAGTTGCTTAAATGAAAATTATATAGAATAGTAATATTTAATGCTTCAGGAGAGACCCTAAGCATGATACAATGTGCTACTGTATAATAAAAATTGTTCTGCTATAATTCACATTCAAGCAAGAAAACGATGAGGGAAGAAAGATTTTCATTCTCATAATTTTAAGCACAAGAAAGTTCTAAAATCTTTTTTCAAAGTCATGAGGAAACTCTGTGGCAAAGCAAAGGTTTGTATGAATACGTTTAGTGGCGTTCACAGCATGTGAAAAATGAGCCAGATCCATGGCTGTTATACCCCAGATTATCTTCACGGACTTTGAAGTATGAGCCTGAATGACTTGCATTAATAGGGCCTTGCTGAGAATGCAGACCAGTGCTACTTTGCTGCAGAGGAGTTAACTATATGATTGTGAATGAGGGCAAGAAGTCAAGCATTTTCTTTTGAAGGCAAGACTAATGTTTCAGCATACAGCCAGCACCTTTGCAAATAGAAAGGAAGCAGAGCTGTGTCCAGCCTGAGGGAGATAAACCCACCAGGTGCAGTGATGCCTGACTGGTACAGGGAGTGCGGCACAGACACACAGCCTTGGCACAGTGGGAAATGTCCGATGCAGAGAGACTTTTTGTGTTACGAGATAACTTAGGGAGAACAACTGGTTGAGGCTTTGAAATGGATCAGGGTGGCTGTGACTGAAAACATTTCTGGAACATCTTCTGAAATGGTCTCAAACATGAATCTGCACCAGACCCTGATGCAAGCTCTTCAGAGACCCACATGTGCCAAGAATGTCCGCCAGTCTGCCCCAGTGATCGGTGCTCCTGAAAGGGAAGAGCCAGACCGGGACTCACGGTGGGCACACAGCTAGAGCAATCTGAACTAAAACATGGAAACATGCAGGGGCCCCAGAGAGCTCCCCCGGGGCAAAGGGGTGGTTGATGACACACAGACTACACACAGACCAGCTTCTGCACCCTATCATCTTTCTGCACACCCCACAAGAACAGCACAGGATGAGCATTAAGCCTTCCAAACCATCCTAGTGCTGGGGAAGCATTCGGACAATATGGGCAACCTGCAGAAACGAGCATGGCTTGCAGGCTGACTGACCTCAGCTCTGCCCTCAGCAGCTGCAGACAGGATTTGCAGATAGTTCTTCTGGCATCTACAGCTGACAATTGTCGTCTGAGGTGTTTGTCTCACTAGTGCATAAGTTTCAAGATAGTAAACCTCCGAGGCCCTGGTTTTGTTATTAGAATAATTTTCTGCAAAGCCCCCAAACATATACCATTTGATTTTTTAAGAAACTTCCCCAAAAATTACTCCCCTCTCCCCATCAGAGCTTTACACTGCCTGCAGAAATTACAGTAATTCTATAAAGACAGAAAAGAGTTTAGTGGAAAAGCAGTCAGCCCTCAGAACTCATCACTGGACATGCTGGACTAGCATTTGTCTCTCAGTTCCTGCTCCCTCAGTAGATGATGCAAAAAGGTGCAGATGCCAAATCATTTTAGCAGCCGATTGTAAGCAAAAAAAAAAAAAAGGCTTTTGAAAATACGTTTGTTTGAAGGATTAAAAGAGAAAGATTCTTTTAAGGATTAGAAGACAAATAGCAGCAAGTCTGAAACAGTGCCACATACCTTAAGCTGCATGAGTCAAGGTATGGGCTGGGGACTTCTAAAACTTGTGGGATATTTTACCCAGCTAGAGGTGTAATTAAACACAGCTGGAGAGCACACTTAAAAAGCGCCTCAAGGACTGCTCTTGGATGTATGAGTTTTGTCCATCTTGCTCACAACATGGAACTTGTCCAAGCACTTTCAGGAAAACACAACCAGGGATCACGCTGCTCCTCAGGCCCAGCTGGCACTCCTCTGTCTCCTCAATGTGCCAGCTGCTCTGTGCTGACCATGCTCTCACAACAATATAAAGAATGAAGTTCCTTGCAATGGAAAAAAATGGCACTGAGAGCCAGCATCCTTCAGACTACATGCTCTTCTGACACCTAGCAACTTGCTAAAAAGGAAAGATTTTGTGCCATAAAGGAAAAAAAAAAAGAGCTGCTTTAAGTGTGTCACGTATTATTCCACAGCTACATTCTCAACAAAGTTTTCCAAACACATGGAACACTACAAGTCACACTACAGAAGACCCAAGTTTCAGCTCATCACAGGACATAACTTAAGGGAATATTCTTAAGTAAGTTGCACAGATCTGCATGCGAAGTGCAATTCCAGCTCCTGACAATACTTTGAATTAAGGTGAGATACTAGTGAATAAGAATGCTGCTATTGCTCTGGGAATTTGCACAGACATACCACAGTTTTTTGGCAGTCAAAGCACTTGCTGAAGACTGCTGTGGGACATGTACTGAACAATCCTAAAGCACAGATGCACGTTGGCCCTATATTTAATATCTGAAAAGATCACTGAGATAGTGATTTTCATTACTATTATTATTATTTCTTCGTATTATTTTACTTTATTTCAATTATTAAACTCTTTTAATCTAAACCTACAGGTTTTACCTTTTTTCTGATTCTCCTCCCCATCCCACTGGGAGCAGGGAGGGAAGGAAGTCAATGAGCAGCTGCATGGTACTTACTTACTACCAGCTGGGGTTAAACCATGACAGAAGCAAACAGCTGCCAAGCTTACAGTCCTAGAGGTCAAAAACTATCATCTCATCAACATTTACTGAAGGCTCATGAACCTGTGGGTCAAGGAAAGTTAGCTCAACCTATCTAACAACAGGGAGGAGCTGCAAAACAAGTTTCTCCATGTCGTTGATGAGTTCTTCCAGTTCTTCAAAGACAAAAGGTCCTTCTCAAAACCCCTCTACACCACAAATGACTTTGCTTGTGTTTCATCCTACACCTCGCAGACCCAATTCAGTCCCCGTATTAGTGCACACAGTGCTTGGGCTCTTTGGTGATCTAACACGTCCACGATACCAGAAATTCGGAACATGCAACACAAATTAACTGAATATTAATCATGTTGTTAATATACGGGCTCAAAATTTTCCCAGCACTGACAGATCAAAATGCCTTTTTGGTGTGATAATCAATTAGTGCAGGCAAAGAAAATTACTTGCAGGCAAAGAAAACCGGGAAATCTGCACATTTGGACAAATATTTGTTGGGGAATGTACTCCTTTCTATACGTGTGAGAAGTTCTTATTCATGAATAGTGCTTCCACTGTTCTCCTGAAGAAACCAACAATTCATGTGCCACCTCCACATCCCTAAAAGCACAATGACTGCTACCAGTTAATACTGCTGCAAATTCCCCTGCCAAAAGAAAACCTGATTCACTATCTACTGGCCAAGCAGATAGGAGAACAAAGTAGCAGCTGGAGACAGCTCCTGCAAGGCAAAAATCTCCTGGCAGGACCAACAAAGTATATGGATGGAGCCCAGGGCTTTTGAAATGAATTTCCATCCTTTCTTACCAAATCAGTCATAGGAAACATTTAGTTCCCCTTTGGTATTTCATGGACACTTATATTAAACTTATTCTTTTTAATAATTAATTTAAGTAAGGTTGTCTCTATCAAGCATATAT
>VZRV01009351.1:130019-144471 GCA_013398115.1 Falcunculus frontatus
ATATATATATATATGCATGCCATCAGCAAGAACGTATTCATCACTTCTAGGCTACCACTGAGAGGTGGTCATCAGGGCCAAATCAGAACCTACAAACAGGTACAATAAAAAAAAAACCCTCAAAATTTATCACCCCAGGCTGTAACAAGCTGAAATTCCTCAGTACAGCTCAATGACCAAAAGAGATTGGTGGAGACACCTGCCCTATTAGAAGCATGGAGTGAAATATATTTTCCATGTATTATGGCAGCCTTTCAGTGGCATTTTCTGCTCAGGAAAGCTAGGAGAGAGACCAATTAAAGCCTTTACTGAATATGTACCAGGGGACATTTACTAATGGGACTAAGCTGTGATCCTGCCATTAACTTATTGTAGGTAGATGATTTTATACACAACTTACACTCTCTCCTGGTCAATGAGATGCTGTAATTACACCTAAACCCACTATCCCTGCAGGAGTAGGGTTTTCAAAATTAGGAATACGTGTATGCACACATACATCTGTGTATACACACACACATAACTAACTGTATGTTACGTGTATTATATGGTACATTACTGTAGAATGTATTGTACATATAATTATTATATACCACACCATCTGCATGCATTGCATAAAGTGTAAAAGGAAAGACAGTATTCTACTTAGCATTATAAATCAGAGAAAAAGACGCCATGTATTTGGTTAAAATACTAAAATATAGCAGCAAACACAAGACTGTCAGTGACAGTAATTTCTTCTTTTGTAAGATCTGGATTTCCTGTACCATGCTGCTTTAGAAACAACTGATTTTTTTTTTTTCCTAACACTAAAGCAGCATACAAGGTCCAGGGATATGCACGTGTTCTAGCTGCCTGCCAACCAGCTCCAGAAGAGCAACACCAGACTCTGTGGGAAGGGTGTTGAGGCCACTGGCTCAGCATGATTCATTTAAAGCTATTACTGAAGAGAGCTCAGCTCTGTCAGGGCGTTCACCCGCCCACCGTGCAGGATGAATACTCAGTCCTGGGAGTAAACAGGTTTGGTTCGTCTGCCATGAAAACTCAGAGCAAAGGAAAGCACAAAAAGACTGACAATGTCTTTGTTCTGCAAGATGAAATTTGAAACTGTTGGCTTAATTGTGAATCATTGTTTGTTTGGTTTTTTTTTTAAAACCACGACTGTGTTATCCAAAAACCACAAAACCTGAGCTCAGCCTCCCTTACCAAATAAAATAAATGAGTGCACAAGCACAGACTTCTTTCTCCACACAGCTAGCACTGCCCTCTCTCATCCACACCGTGATAGATGCCTCTCGTTTGAGTGCTGTGCTGGAACAAAAAACAACTGCACATAAGGGAACAGGAGGACAATTCAGATGAACTCGTTCTTAGTTCTTTAGCTGCTTCTCTTGAACCTTTGCTTAAAGGAGAAACTGCAGCCGTTTTAAGGAGCTGGTTCAAGAGAATATCTTAAAGGTCTGATCAAGGCTCAGGACTCAGGCTATTGTGCCAGGAAGCCAAAAGAGCAGTGGAGTCTGATCCCTGCAGTGAACAGAGCTGGTTGCTCCACAAAGCTCAAAACCAGGGGTAAACTACAGAATATCGTTACTATTAGGCATGTAATTATGGACAATTATTACAGAGGTGATATGTGCAACATCACCTGTCCAGAATCACTATCATCCAAAATATTAGCAGAGCCTCTGCTCATCATCCACAAATTATACTATAACCATTTTAATTCCCTGCTCCACTTTGAAGGAAGTACTTAAAACCTCTAATAATAAAATTAAAGAAAACAAAGAATAGTGCAACCATGACAGCATACTGTATAGGAAAGCACCAGTTTGTGGTTCCTCACCTCTGAAAGACTCAAACTATTCACTGCTGTTGAAAACACCTCAACCACAATATCTATGCAGGACTTGAACATAATAATGCCATTGAGAGAAAACAGCAAGGAAAGAAATACCTACTCGCAGGCTCCCAATTTTGATTAATGTTTTGTAATGTAGCAGGAATAGGGTACGATTAAAGGGTGCCCGGCCAATGGAATTTCATATGGCGTGCCTATTTCTTACAATAGCTTTTATCAAGTTGTAGAACTGAAATCATTAATTTAAACCCTTAAAATATCGACATGATGTGTTTACTACCAAATCTTAAAAATAATTGGATCATTATCATTAAAGCTCCTTAACTGACTGCAACTTGAAAGTGCTTGCAATGGTGGAGATACGATGTATAAAATGAGCATGTTTTTAATCTTGTTTTTAATCTCATTTTTAATGCTATGTGATCTAAACAACCAAGACATCAAAGACTGCATTTTCTAACAGGGTTGGTTTGGTTTTTTTTTCCAGTTAAATGACATCCAGTTTTCCCTTGCACTTTCCTCTTTGTTTCATGCCTTTCAATTTTCCCATTTATTTAAAATCACATTAAACCTACAGCAAAGAAGAGATGTGCAATCCTAAATACCTGGGTGCATGATTCTCACAGTGGCAACCCCCAGTTCAGAGCAGCCAGCACCACCTCTCTCAGAGGTGACTTTATTTCCTTTTCATATAACCGTCAGCTTCACAGCACAGGCAAATGAGTCAAGATATCCTCTAATTATCAGTAATCTAAAAACGACTTGAAGAGATCATGAATGACAACTCTGATGCACCAGCTCTCTGCTGCTGGTTTTGTCCTGATTTCCACTGCTTAACAGAGTTGTCCCTGACCATGTGAGGGCACACCTGACTATGACACTGCCACATACTAATGTATATCCTTTAAACCACAAGGCGGTTTAGAGATGATTCGCTTCTACCCTGCCCCGCATGACAGCAGCTTCCTGGTGCCACAGAGGCTCCCTGGTGAGCACTGCTGGCTGGCTCGGCTTCCCGAGGCACTGCAGCACTTTCTTTCAGCTCCAGCCACACAGGCAAACTCCCTCTGCAGTCACATTAGATAATCTCCTGGTTTCTCCACTGCCAGTTGTTTGATGCTACGTGAGCTGCTCAGACTAAGGTTTAACCCTGTTTTGCTTGCTGGGACACCTGGAAGCCAGAAGAGGAGGTAGCGACAATCCAGATGTGAAGAGCTGAGGGGGAAGGGGTTCCTGCCCCTTTGCGAGTGAGCAGGAACTTGAAAAGTGCAGAAAACTGCTGGCCAAAGATAGGAGAAACAGAAAGGCCTAAATGTCTTGGAGAAGAATAGGCAGCACTGCAGGTAACCTGCAACCTTGATTGAAGGAAGAGTGGAGAGACCTCTCCTCAGTCAAACCCTTCCGAGCCATCCACATCACAGCCTGGGAGACAGAGGAATGCTGTGGACAATCTCCTACAGTCAGACTCAGTCCAAGTCATCTGTTGACACTGAGGTCAACAGCTCAGTAGAAAGTTAAACTCACGGGCTGTAGAGGGGAAAAAGAGATCTGAATAGCACCTTGAACACTTTCATCACTGAGAAGTATTGGGTTACAGAACATCTTCACACACCACGACAGTGTGTGTGCGCAAACTCACCCTCTTCCGTCTCCTGTTCTCCTTATGCTTGCACAATTATTTATTTCAGATGTGAGTTGTTCAGAGGAAGGACCATCTGCTTTCTCACCTCACAGCTGCTCTTCCGTTACCAAAAAACTTGAAATAACCAAACTCTGACTTTACTGTAAAGCACATGTAATATAGATATGTGGGTCACTTAACTGGTTTTCTTTCTATGGTGAAATTCAACTCTTGGTGTTTATTACAGGTAGCAACAAAAGACCTTGTCCTAGATCAGGCTCCTGCTGAACTGCTGTTGTCTTGTTATTTTCTTCTTTTGTTTTTCTGTCTTGTTTGTTTGTTTCCTTTTTCTCCAGAGATAAAGTTAGAGCACAGTGTATCCTAGTTTCAGTCTGTTAGGACTGTATGTCCATAAGCCGTGCAACACAGCCAAATCAGACTGGGTAACTCAAAGAGCTCAGTCATTGTTTCTAGATGTCTATATCAAGGAACTCCTTCCTTGCAGCTGTGCTAAGTAAAAATCTGCAAAATTGTTGCAATGGCAATTTGAATTCTCCTGTTTTGCACAAATGTAAACAGCAGAAGCCCATAGGAAACAATTATAAGAGTGCACACAAATCAACACCTGCACTGTCTATTTTGAAAACGCTCTAAATAGACAATGACCCAAATGTAACCTGGCTGTGGTCCAAACCAGTCAGTCTGAAGGTTGGCAATTAAAATTATACTAGCCCAAGAAAACTACCTGAGAGACACTATACCTTCATTCAGATCTAAAGTCCTTATCTAAGAATGCCTCTTATACTTTTTTTTCCAAAATGAACTGGGCAACATGGCAGTATTGACGGCATTAATACACACCTGAGTACACATATTCTTAATAAATGGTTTGAATGTGGAAGTGGCAAGTTCCCCATTTACTTAGACATGTACACCTTCTTTGTGGTTTAATAAAAGCAATTAAAGAAATTGAAGTCAGGGTTAAACAAACAAGCTTATTAAACTGGAACAAGCATGTTTATGAATAATAATTACTTTAAAAGGTGTCCTGAAGGTTCCTTGCTTCCTTCACTGGCCAAGCTTCGAGATCAGTGATTGACACCATTTTCTACTTTTTCAGTACTTTCACATTTCATGTTGGCACAGGATTATCAGTAAAATGTACTGAATTATTCCACTCGTAAGTAATAATAATGATGAGATTTTGTTCCCTCCATACTTATTACACATCCTTCAGCGCTGTCCAAATCCCCTATGTTTTGTGGCTATAAAAGATGATGTGTCAGGGTGAGAAAACCACCCTGTGTATAGGATAGGCTATTGATAGTTTAAGAAATGATAGTGTGGGGACTATAGCACTAAGAACTGTATTAATGAAAATAACAACATACTCCTTAAGAGAAATGTGCATTTAGACTGTATACTGGTTAAAGCAGGGATTTACTTTTTATTCTCCACTCATACAAATGCTCAGGGATTTAGAATCTTTAGTGCTATTGCCAACATAAGCCAATTGCAAATGTAGTGAAAGCTGCCCCAAGACAAGAAGCCTCTCTAAGCAAAAGACTTTTCTGATCATGTGGTGTGAGGAAGGAGGCATTGAAATACTGATCTGTGCTAGAAATCCTTTCTGAGTTATGCAAGTAAACATAAAACCACCCAAAGGCAGCTGAGAGGGAGTCATTTTATCCAAGTAATGAATTCACTACCATCACCAAAAAAGTCACATGAGCTGCAGGTGTCACCAGACATCAGAAATGCTCATTTCAGAACTTCCTGTTTGAAACGGATGGCTTGTCCTTAAAATGAAAGTGGAAGAAAAAGCAAGTCATTCCCCAAACCTCAAATATTTTTTTCCAGCTGCTATCAGCTTTGATGGCCACAAGCAGAACTGGGCATCATGGGCTTCCCTCAAACACCCCAGCACAGGGATATCATGCACTCATACTGAATGAGATGCCCTTGGGTCCCCATTCCGAGTTTCTCATGCTCAGGATGCTTGCCCTAGACACTGAAAATCTGGGAGTCCCTAAAGTACCTAACAGAATTGGCATATGATATTGACCTTAGAACAAAGGGGGACCTTCTCATCTTTCCTACACTCTCTTAAAAAACCCCAAACAATTTCCTTGTGATTTTTGTACATGAAAAAGACAAAATGGTATCTTACAACCTGCACCACTGAAAACTTCTGCCAACAAGGAAAAGAATCATGAGTGTTCACCCAGAAAAAAAACAATTCAGAAGTGAAATCATTCAATCTTTCCTTAAGTTCCTCTGTCATGCACAATTAGTTTCAAGGTCATGAAAAATCTATTATGACTAAAGGCAATAACTAATTAAAAAAATCAAATCACCAACAAGTGAACCCTATCAATTTTCTTGAATACCCCAGTGCCTCTACTGACTAGAGACCTCTACCACCACATTCCCTTTTTTTTTTAAATAAGCATCTAACTGTGCCAAGGTCCCGATACGTTTCATACATTAAAACAAAAAAAAAAAAAAAAAAAAAAAAAAAAAAGAAAATCTCCTGCCAAAGCAACAGAATTGTGGTTTGATGAAAGCCACACTGTCAGACACATATAAAATCTCAATAATCTCATCAGTAAAATGGCTGCTTAGGTCCTATGCTGGGAGGAAAGTTTTAAAATGGTGATGGATGACTTTGTTGAAGATGATTAAAACAATGACATAAATCTGGTGCTAGTGCAGGATGGATTCAGGGAAGACAGGGACACATGCACCACACAGTTTGCTCCTGTCTGCCTTGCAAGGTTATGGCCAGCCAAGCAGATGCAAATTTGGTCTGTGCAGAATATATGGCCACCACAGCTCTGCTTTCCATGCCTCACACTCCCTAATTCTTCACTGGACAAACATGTGGACTTGACCCTATGGCTGGGCATATTCTTCTCCCCCAAACACAGATAACAACATACATCAGACTGCAATAAAAGCACCTCCTGACTACCTCACTATGAGTACACAATCTTTTTCTTAAGTGTGTGTCTAATTCTCCTGCTCCCATCTTCTTTGACTCCTTCTCTGCTCTTTCTTCCTCTTCATTCTCCTCTCTCATTTTTTCCTCATTCTCATAACTTCCATCTCCTTTCTGTAAATCACTTAAGCACTATTTGAACAGAGATGTTGTCAGAACTAAAGACCCGCTTAGATGACCAAGAAATATCCACACCAGACAGGTGTACCAGAACAACTTTATCAAGAAAGGAAAAAATATTACTTTGTTCCATACTGCCAAGGTATCCCAGACTTTTTCTGAGCTATATTCCAAACAAATGAATGATAAGCTTTTCATTGAAACATTTCACATTTCAATGATTATATCAGAAAAAGTGCCCACATTTTCAATACAACACCAGAAGAGACGAGTTTACTCTCTTTACAAGTCTGCATGTGTACGAGGACATAACAAGGGCTAGCACACTCTTGTTTTATTCATTTATGAAATTGTTCTGACAGAGATGGGAAAAAGAAAAAAAAAACGGCAAGCTTTCCCTCCCTTATTACATATTTTCAAACCTCCTCATATCAGCATGTTCCTGGGATACAATAATATTTTGTATCCTTTTATCATTCCTGTGCATGTAATCTTTATCACAGTTCAGCACGGCTTTGCTCTGTGCCTCTGCAAATAGGTATAGCTCATACCAGTGGGAAAATGGCCAGTGACAGAATTGAAGCTGCAAACCTCATAGCTACAGACCTATCTCAATCCCGCCAGCAGTCTCAAAGCTCACAGAGAAAATACACAGACTGCACACCTGTTTCTGGTTAAACAAAGAAAATTGGATTTTTATCACTTTCACTGCCACCTTTTACACAGCACTGTTTTGTCAAGAGCCACTAATGAAAGAGCTCAGCAGCAGATAAAGAACATACAGTTTTTACTGAATTCATGGATTTATCTAAAACATTTTCCAGCCAGAATTATAGTACATTCTTTTCAGAGCTGAAATAGGATTACAAAGCATGGAAATGAATGTCTTAAAATATATATCTATATTATTGCATATGACTGCGCAGCTTCATTAATAAAGATGTCTCTAAAGATTTCGCGTTTGCACAAAGTCTTGGTGAATATATAAATATAAATTAATTAAATATAGCGACAGTGTCTGTCAGTAATCTATATTCATTTCAGCTGGCATTCTGAATGGATGCCCTAGGAAAGAACAGAGGGATTTAGCAGTTCATAGGCTAAGACATAACCCAAGAGTTAACACGTAATTTCCTTTTTCGTCCATGTCTCATGTGCACATGACCAGCGATGTGGTACCTGCCCCACCAGGATTCTTCTCCAACACTAGTTCTGTGCATTACAGAGGCTGTTACAGGTGTTACTGTGTGGCTGAACTGCACTGGAGATGGTTGGGCTGACTACATACTGTGCTTGTGGAGGTCTGTATCAACACTTAAAATAGACGATGCTAGCTGTAAGATGATGCAGCTTGAAGACCTGGAGATCTTTCTGTAAAGTCCATCTAATGGTTTATGGTGCAAGAAGAATGAAAGAAACTTCTGAAACTTCTGAAAAACTGGAGAGAAGCTCTGAACTAACACACAGCTTTTAACGGAGACCAATAAAACAATGTGTTAAAAAAAAATAAATTATGGGATCAAAACGCAGAGCCGTAGAGCAAGCTCTCGCCATAAAACTGGAGAGGTAAACTCTTTCCCAGAGTCACATGTAAGGCTACCCTGGGCAAGGAAGCTGCCAGCAGACACCTTCCCGTGCAGCCAAGGAGTCAGAGCTGACTAAATAACATGGTAACCACATCATTTCTTTGTGCACACAAACTGCAGGAAACCTGTGTGCCTCGAGCGCACTTGCCAGATGGGATAATTAGGCGCAGACAGATCACTGACCTTCCTAATGAAAATAACCCAGAAATAGAGGTTGACTGAAGAAATCTGTGTCATGTTACCAAACTCCTAAACAGTCCATGGAAAGCCATCTATACTGACTCACCCAGCAGCTTGGTCTTCCTGCAGGTGCATCTTGAGAAGGCACAAATCATTTGGTTTGGGGCATTCTTAAGCATTTCTTTAATTTTCTTTATGGAAAACATGCACAGATTTCACTGCTTGGAACTACTCAGTTGTCTTTCTATGAAAATGCTGGGAACTACTCAGTTGTCTTTCTATGAAAATGATGAAAGCACATATACATGCATTTATGCTAAGCTATTCTCTCTATAATTATCACTGAGGCTGGTTTCTCACACTAAAACAATTTTGGAGAAGTCAAGGCTTTCAAATAGCACAAAATGCAAATGCCATTTCACCTTCCATAAATGGAAGGCATGACACCCATTTAAATAACATCATTTTATCTGGAATTAGAAATGTAAATATAATCAAATAATCTAATGCTTGAAAATAAATTCATTAGTTTAGAGTTTCAAAGGCCACATGAGACACCACGTTCTCCCTGAAATCAGGGAGGTTTCCATCCCTTCCCCATCAAGTCTATTTTTCCTTCCTCGATGCGTACCACAACGTTTAAACCCATGTTGATGAATAACCACACTCACACAAGGCTACTCTGTTATTTTCCAGGCATTGTCATCTAACTCTCTTCCATGTCCTAAACCAGAAAGGACTAGACACAGTGACAGTTATTGCTAAGCACAATCTGCTGTGAACAAAGCACACGTTGCAAGCCCAAGACAAGCAATTTTCCAAGTTCACAGGCAGAAGATAACCGCAACTCCTCAAGAGGCCCATCACTCCCATGGAGATTAGGGCTGGCTCAGTGAGCTGCAGCAACTGGCAGCACCTTTTCTTGTACACCCATGGCCTGGAATTCTCAAGCAGCCAAAAATTTAGTGTATCCAGAAGCTTTCTACGGGCACAGCCTACAAACACATTTCATACCCCAACACAGAATATTCTAATTCAACTCAGAGCAAGATCTGCCTTTTACAAACAGTGCTTCTTTGGCTGGGTTATTCAGAGGAGATTGAAGGGACCTACATCAAAGTTAGAGGCAGGGCTTTGGTAAGCAAGTTTTATGTCTCTGATTCCACACAAGATGCACTCATACACATGGACACCACTTCCTATATATCCAGCTGCTGATGTGCCAAAACTGGGGGATCACAACAGAATTGTAACAGGATCTGTACATTTAACTTCTGATCCTGACCCCCAACTGAAAATTACGTTAGCAGCTATTTGATTCGAACTCTGCTAAAGAAATAACCCACAAATTTGAAAAGGAACACAGATTTTTAGTTATAAAGCAGGCAAAGTAAGCAGGGAGGGGAAAAGAGAAGATAGTAAGTCAAATCATCTTGCTACTTATCTCGAGGTAAATCAGCAGTCACTCCATCAAAACAAGAGATAACAAGAATGCATGAAATGACTCAATCCAACTATTCAAACTCCATATTTTATTCATTTTATGCAAGTCCCACCTGTGTCACAACCACCCACAGTTTGAATTTACAGACAATTCGCTACATGGTAAGAAGAGATTTGATCTTAAAATTACTTTAACGCTGACCTCTAGTGACAACTTATGGGAATTTACCTTTTTATGGGCCTGCCCATCTGGGAATGCATCTTCGGACTTCTCTATAATTACAGAGCTTGCTCCAATTCACAGCTACCCCCACTGCAAGATGTGTGCAGTCAAGGAGAGACCTTGAACTCATATTTATTAGTTACAGTCACAGGTGAATTAAGGGTGATTCATCACAGAGTGTAGAAATTTTATGATTAAATCCAAACCTCTGATTTGACTTATTAAAAAGAGGAAAAGGCAACAAAATACAAACATCATATTTTGAGCCTCATAACTGCAACAAAGGCATTACACTATAAGCTAGGCACAACTAATGACAGACAACTGCCCACATCTTCAGGCAGCCAACCAAAATGTCATCTTTCATCTCAGGGATCATAATAACAAGGCAACCTCTTGTCCTCCAGTGCTCTGTAGCAAAAGCAGCCCTGCAGCTTGAGCAGTACTCCTGCAGCTTTCTCTGCAAAACAAGGGTGTGATGGTCTGTGGGCCCTTGGGGGCAGGCATTTTGCCCACACACCCATTGCAACACAGTCCAGATGGAAGGATATGCAGGTTACAGCAAGTTACCAACCACCTCGTCTCATGAAAGTAGGGAGGAAATGACAGCTGCCACTCCAGAATGCAGCCCACCTTACTGTCTTTGCATGCAGAATCATAGAATAGTTTGGGTCGGAAGGAACCTTTAATGTTCATCTAGACTAATCCCTCTTCAACTAGGTCAGGTTGCTCATAGCCGCATCCAACCTGACCTTGAATGTTTCCAGTGATGGAGCATCAACAACATCCTCATCATAAAAAATTTCTTCCTTATCTCAAGTCTAAATTTACCTTCTTGTAGTTTAAAACCATTACCCCTTTTCCTATCATAAGAACCCCAATTAAAAAGTTTGCCCCAGTGTCTGGGAGGAAATGTAAGAGGCTGATCGCCATGAACCACTGTACACAATTGTTTTGAGAGGGTTTCAAAAGTGGGAAATGTTTTCATTAAGCATGGTGTTTGAGGACCCTTGCAGCATGTGTTTGTGTGTATATATATATATATCTGTGTGTACACACACACACACACACTTTTTTAGAACATGATTAGCCAGGAGGCTAGAAATCTGCCAGCTGGACCTCAGAGGATGAGGAACCCCCTTTGGAGCTGATCCCAGCTTGGGATGAATATAAGCGGGTTTTATGTTATCTGAATCTATAAAGTTCCCTTCTGAATTGTCCAGATGTTGTAACCAGTGCATGTCATTTACATGGATGTGACTGGTGTCAGAGGAGATTTTCACATTCTGTCAACTGTCCACTCCAAATATTTGTCTCTGGTAGAGTCCTTAAAACCAGAGTTGAGAAAACTTCTGCCTTCCTGAAAGCTTGCTTAAAGGACTGTAAAATGTTTCCAGACTGCTCCTCCACTTAGCTTGATAACACAGGGATTTTTATGGAAGCATCTTCTGGTGCACAGCCACGGCCAGGTGACAGCACAGACAGCAGCACAGGGAGAGAGCCCCAGGGCCCTGAGGGAGCGTGCACCACAACAGAACGTGGAGCCAAAGACTAATCAGTCATACCTAGGCACAAATACAAACCCAGGTATTTCAAGATAATTGACTTGACTCTTCAGTCATTTTGACTGGAAAGAATCAGCTGTCACAACAAACTTAACTAAGAAGACCGAAGATTAAACACTCAGCTGATGTGAAATTAAAAAGTCCTCTCATGCTGACAAATACATCACCTTCTCATAATGAAGACTGCACGATGGTTAAAACCTCTCTGCTAAACAAGCTGCCAGCAAGAAAATCCAAAGAAGTGTTTATTTTTCAGCACCACAGGCATATAAACAGCACACTCGACAAACACCTGCTTGCCAGCAAGCCAGGCAGCCTTCGGCAGCAAACCTTGATCTTCCTTCTCCCAACACATGGACCTGATGATTCTTCTATGTCTTAGCAGCTTATCTAATCACAACAAAACACAACAGTCACATGAGAAAGAAAGCATACCTTATTTAAACAGACTGAAATCAAACCCCAACTGGCAGATTTAGTGTTTAGGCTACAAACTAAGTAAATGAAGCTTCCTCATGTATTCCAGCCACATGTAGGAGTGCTTAAAGACGTACATGTATAATTAGATTTAATTATCTAAGGCGGTTGGGGGGGGGGAAGAGTGGAGGGGAGAGAGAAAGTGGGGGCAGGAGCTAAACAATAGATATAGAATTGCCTCTAAGTTGTCATAATCATCACCTAGCTTGGGCATCAGCACAAAGTGGTCTTAAAAACAATGATTCGCTCATGTTAGTGGCTGTCAAAGCTCCATCTAATCCATTCATTAACAAAATATCAGGTTAGCAAGCTGCCGTGGCCAGAAGATAATTAGTTTTCATTGTGGGGTGGCACATTCTGTATCACATTGACATAATAAATAACTCCATAAGCTGCTATAATTTATTTGTTTCTGAGCCTTTTTTTCCCCCATTAGTTTTTCAGCAGATTGTATTAAACACGCACAAACTATAAATACAGGGAGTCCTTTGACCAATCTGAGAAATCTTAGGCAGCATGGATAGCTATTACACAAGCAGTTCATGGGTGACTTGCCTTTAGGTCATTTAAAGAAAGGTTGATAGAATAGCTGAAAGCAGACCATGCCAAAAAGGCATCCTCATTAGGTCTCATCTCCATCATCTACACGTACTGAGGAAAGTGCTATTGCGGCCCAGCACACAACACAAGGATTGTGCAAGGGTTATGTGGGAAAAGGATGGCTGCTGTTTTAACATGCCTTCATTAGGTCTGTCTTCTTGCCTTAACAAGAAAGTACCCATCCAGGACAGGTTTGGCTGGGCTAAAGTCAAGATAGCCCAATTCTTTTTCTGCAAAGTACTTTAAAAAGAAGCAGTTCAGAAAGGAAATTGTAAGATGTGGACAGTAAAAAACAACGTTACATTTCTGCTCATGTGAAAATGAGCAGGTTTCTGGGAGGCTCTATAGCATGTCACCCCAGGCAGTTTCACTGTAGCTAGGCTAAGGTATTTTATTCCTCCTGTCAAACACATGATCTTTATTCTAATCCTAGGAAACTGTATCAGCACTATTTTCTGCAGTGAGTTCATGGGTTAATTACATGGTGCTTTAAGGACCTTAAGTAAGATGCCTCTCGATTTTCCTGCTTCTTCCTTGACTTGTGAGCACAAGGAAGATTTTCATTTCACTATCCCTCTCCCCCGGTACCACACTTTATCGCGTTTTTTAATTCATGTGCTATCACTACTAGAGACCTCATCTGTTCTCACAGGGGAATATTCAGCTTTCTTGCTGCTCTTCTCTGTACTTCTGCAACCTCTTCTTGCCGAGTGCTCAGCAAACATGGAAGATTATACAAACCAGGTGGGAGGAACCAGTCTTCAAATAATAGTATACTTCTAATAAATGCAAGCCTTTCTCAATGAAGCCTGACAGATGTTTGCATACAGTATTTCACACCGATATGTAAATAAAACCACTTGGCAGAAATCTTAACAAAAATACCCCAAAAATTTCTTTCACTACTTAACATACAATTTTGCCAAATTTCATTTACCATTGTGCTGCCTTGTTGCTTGGCTCCGTAAGATATTATAAAATGGTCACTATTCCTTCTTCCTTTTCTGTCTTTAACGGGACTCATTATTTGCATATCTCCCCCAAATTGTCCTGCTTAACCAGTGATTCCCCTTTTGAATTCAAAATGTTTGAGGAGGTCTGACATCCTATTACCAGAAAGCAATGGGAACTAGTTTGGAGCATAACAAGTAGCAATGTTACTTTTTCCGGAAAAATCAATTAACATCACACTTCAGTGAAACTACCTCTGACAAAAGAGATAACGCTGCAAGTATTTGAAACACAGGAGGCCCAAAACCAATTGTTTGGATATGGATCTTCTTTCTTCAATGCTATTCACCAAACAGTATTTTGAATCCTGTTACAATGCATTGCTTGTTCTTTTCTTCTTGCCACTGCTCCATCTGATCAATTCCACTTGAAAAGAAAAAAAAATTAAATAACACGTTGGGTGAGCACACAGTGAAGATATAGTTATCTTTTCCATGGGTAATAAAAAGTGTGTGACTTGCTGCCTGC
This sequence comes from Falcunculus frontatus, assembly GCA_013398115.1. Taxonomy (NCBI): domain Eukaryota; kingdom Metazoa; phylum Chordata; class Aves; order Passeriformes; genus Falcunculus; species Falcunculus frontatus. Next base: position 144,173 of record VZRV01009351.1, read on the forward strand.
AAGTACTTCAAAGAAAGGTGGTCAGTAAGCAGTGTGCAATAGTGAGAAGAAATGATGCAGTAGAAAAACCACTCATCATCTACAAGACTGTAAGGTAAGTAGAATTTATGCATGGAGTTTTTTAATGGGCCTCTATCCAAGGGCTAGCAGCACAGAAATAAGCAAACAGAGCTGAAGACTCAGCAAAAGAACAGGGCATTTAGAAGAAAGTGATGTTTACCAGTAGGAAGTCATTCCTCTAATGAAAATTTAACAAGCACCAGTGTAGGCAGCAAAAAAAAAAAAAAAAAAAAAAAAAA
>VZRV01009351.1:144486-163083 GCA_013398115.1 Falcunculus frontatus
AAAAAAAAAAAAAAAAAAAAAATTACTGTTTTCCTAAATGAAAATAGCAATCAAAGTTTTTGATTGACTATCAGCTTTGAAATGCTAATCATTACGGTAACTGTGTTGGTGAAGGTAAGGAATTACTTAAAGTGTGTTATTTTCTTTTTTAGGGTTTTGGTTGTTTTTTTTTTTTAATCACTGCTGCTCTACAGCTGCACATGCTCAAGGAAACAAAACTGTATGGTTAATTACCCCTATGGAAGCAATCCAAACGTTCACAAAGTAAAAGCTCCTTCCACCTTAAAGATCAACGTTTTAAATTAGGAAAATACTTAAAGTCTCCAGCTGATAAAGATGTTTGACCTGCTGGGCAAAGGTAATCTCCAGGGACTTAATTCAGCACTCTCGCAGCACACAACGCAGCGGGGATCCCCAGTGCAGTACTTTGAAACAGTAAGATGCTGCTTAGAGCAAGAGGAAAAACAAGCACAGTAATATTACAAATATTAATAAAAAATAACAGAAGCTTTTAGCCTTTTCCCTAAGAACTCACTGTTCCTTTTCCTTCAGAACCCCTTTACCAAACAGTGGCAGAGGTGTCCAAGTCAGCCCCTGGTCAAGCTCATGTCAGGAAAGGAAACAGGTTTTCCTGTTCTTGATCAGATTTTGACTTCATTTACAAACACAGTTCAAGCAGGACCAGAAGAAAACTTCCGAGACTGCTGTCATGCTCACGGTAAGACCAACGACACACTGAAAAGAAAGAGGAGTTATGTTAAGACAAACCTGGCATTAGCAATCCTGCACTGCGTGGATAGGCCATCGCGATTGCAAAGCTCAATCACAGAAAAGAAAAGTGGTAAGGAAAGAAAATTTAATGAAATCAGCTAATTCCCCGTTTCCATCAACCAGTAAGTCACTTGGATCAATTCACATCTTCCTTAATGCCTAAACCTCAACTTCCTATGAAAAAATAAGCAGAGAAAATTACACTGCACTTAGAAGTAAAGGAGATTTTGATTATATCATTTATCATCAAGGCAGAGTGTTCTTATATGAGAGAGATATACTAACATGCCACAGCACTTTAATATAAGCCTCCATTTCCCCTCAAAGCCAAGCAAACTCTTGGATGCCTCATTGAACATAATGAAATAGCAATGAAAAAATGCAAAAGAACATAAAGCAAAACGCACAAGGTGTGTGTCTTTCTTCATTGCTCCTTTTGATCACACCACAAAATACTAATCAGCCATATAGACCTACTACTGTAGCACCTAGCTAGTAAACAGCTTCTATTTACAAGCAGGATTATCTGCAAAGAACACAACTAAAAGCTCACATGGACAGCGACAATAGCTCAGCTAACGCTGGATAATGAATTAACCTATGGTAACACAGTCTGGGCCAAGACAGGGTTTCAGAATCTAAGAGCTCACAATTTAATCAAATACTGTAGTGTTCTACTCATAGGGAATATTACATAGCATACAGCAAGATGCACACAAGTATTTCAGACCTTGGAATCCTACATGCCCCCCAAATGTTTGCCACAGTTTCAGCTAGTGACACATACAAAACTAAAACAGACATCCAATAGCAGAATGGGGGAGCAAAATTAACACCGGGAATATTTTCTCTAATGAATAGCATATAAAGAAACACTGGAGGGAGGAGAAAAAGCTACTCCCTTAATGTTTGTTTTCTCTAAACAGCAAAGGAATAGCACCGGGGGCAGGGTACAGAGCAGGAGTGGGCCACAAGGTGAGATCTGGGATCTATTTTTTCTTTTAAAATCTTACCTATCTCCATGTGAGTGTAAATAAAACTGCAATATAAATTCAGAAAATTCTTATATGAAGAACTTAAAAATACAAAATAAACAAGCAGACAAAACCCCAAAGCAATTGATGACTTCATTTTGGGGAGCATGACCTAGCTGTTCTGCTGGAAACCAAGCAAATGCCCAAAAGTGTCAGGAAAGACAAACCAAGCAACAGCCCACTCTTTACTCCAATATTCTGATGGGTATTGGCATGAAGGCACTTTCCTGTCTGAACCCTAATCAGCATCCAGAACTACTCAGGATGCATGAAACTGCCATGACAAGTACTATAAGGTACATCAGATACAAGAAAGTTGCTAGAAAATTATTTTCTCCTCCCATCCCAGGATTTCAGTGTTTGCTCTTTTTCTATCAGCATATGTAAGCACAATAATTTTTCTGCTCCTGAAGCTGACACAAAACACCCTTTAAGAAGCCAGGTAGCTGTGACACACAGAAGTTCTGACCACCATGAGGAACTGGTGGCTTGTTTCCCCCACTCACCTGGGACTATCATCACTAAGCAACAGTTTGGGGCACATGATCAACTTTTGCTTCAACCTACAGTAAAATGACAATCCCTGCAAGCAGCTTCCATGAAAGTGGACTGGTACAGCAGAATTTAGCTTTGATATATGACTTAAGCCTGCAGTATCTGTTAAGAGGCAAAAAACTGACTGCTGAATGCTTTTCAGGCTCACTGTAGTAGCCTATAATGAAAAAATATTGCAAAGTGAGTTCCGAAAACCTTATAGGATACACTGCTTTTATAGTTTAATAGGCTTTTCTACATCCTTCTACTTAAGTATAAAGTACCACTCTAAATACCAAGGTTAGTATAATTTCTGATTGTCCTCATGTGTCTGAGCAAAATGATGGGACATTATATACTCAGGGGCAGTTACAGCTGTCTCTTGACAGCAGAACTCCCAGCTGAGAGCATTTTGGCCTCTGGGTGGAAAAAAAGATGAACATAATATTTATTTGCAATAAATACATATACACTATGTAAACTGATTTATCCTTGTAACTGACCTAGGCTCAGTATAACTGGTTACTTTTGCCATACCTTCAGACAGATCCTTCTCATCCTCTGATGGGTTTCTATACCGAGGAAGATAATTGTATACCCTGGAAGTCAACATAACTTGACACTAAATACACACCCTTAGAGGAAATAACAGCGCCTACCACTGCTTAGGCAGCTGAACAGGAACAATGCCAACAGTGGATCGCATACCCACGTGCATGCATGCACACGTATGTGAGCTGGAAACAACAAGGCCTGTATGGTTTTGGCAGAAGGTTTTGCTCAGCCCACTTCACAGTGCTGATCCATGAACATTTAAACAGCTTTGGATCTAAGTGGAAAAAAAGGCACAAAAGTAAAATTCTGTGATTTCTTCACAGGAAGCACACATGGCTTACGCAGCCACCAACTTTCCCACAGTAGAGAGAGAAAGTGAGCAGAGGGAAGAAATGAGTTTAAAGGAATTCCTTGAATTAAGACAACACAGACCAAACTTCCTCTCAACTTCATCAATAGCAGAAACCAGGAATAAAAATTACTGCAACTAGTCTATCAACTTCACCTACCAGATCTGGACGCTACTTTAAATGCCTACTGCAGACAAAAAGAAGCAAGTCTGTTGCTTTCAGTACATGGCTGCCAAAATATCTGCTACAGTTTTTCAACCTACCTGCATAATCTCTAGGCAATTTTAATCACATACAGCTGTTCGTGCAACTTTAATGGTATTTTTCTCCCTGAAACATTTATTCCCCCTAGAACATTAATATTTCTTGGTTAAGAGTCCCATATTGTAAATCATTTTGTGAAATACAGTCTATTAAAGTGGAGAGTCTATGCAGAAGTTTTTGCTAAGCGACTCATGCACACAGAAACATGGAGCAAATGTTACCCTGCATACACAAGCATTCAAATGCCTGAAGTAAACACATTAGAAGGGAACAAATCACATCGGTGCATACTGTGTGGGTGGAACTGGGATTAGTTTGAAATGATTTCTTGTTCATTCGGTTATTACTTTTTAATGTACGTTCCATTTTTTTAATAAATGAAATACTGTTTCAATCTTATCAACGAGAATTTACAATCATTTTATGGTACCTACATTTTACATCTAGAAGAGACCACCACGACCACCTGATTTGATCCCCTCCTTAAAATGTAGACTGAAGCAACCACTCTGGCTTTAAAACTTCTGGATCTCATTTTCTATACATAAATTAGCTGCCAAAGCTTGACTCAAAAAAGTATTTAAAGTTACAATAGAAAGAGGAAGAGAGGACAATCAAAGGCACTGATTTACAGCAGTTACATTCCTGATGTTTGTGATAGTCCTGCCTTGACCTCTACCTGGACAGCAGCATGATGATACTTCATTGCTGACATAAAGGCATTTGCAGTCAAGGTGATATCATATTTTATTTAAAAACACTGCAGGACATTAAATTTTACAGGTCAGATTCTCCATGGTACTTGAGCAAAGCTGGGGCTGCAGGGAAGAGCAAAGAGCCAGCTCACGAGAGAGCTGCCAAGGTGCAGCTTCCCTTTATCAGCCCAGAATAAACATCCTCATCTTTCTTATAGCCAGACAGGTCTCTCAGCCTCTCTGGATCTTAGACGGATGGCAGGGGCAACAGTACTGCATCAACCAGCACCATTTTTTAACAGATATGAGTCCCGAGGTGAGACAAAGTCCCATTGTATGAACAGCAGCAAAAGGGGACAGCAGCTCTGCCAGCCACTGGGTTTTGCTTCCTTGAGAGCTCCTTCTCACAGATGGAGGTCCCACTTGACACTCAGAAGCGCTCTCAAGTCTCCTTGGGCCTAAACCCTGTAATTGTATGCAAAGGTACTAAAGCAAGTTTCAGCAAGTCAACCTCCCAGCACAGGGATACAAAACCATCACCACTCACCCTCCCTGGCCACAGTACATTAGGCCTGCACTTCACTAGCAGCAATCATTTCAACCAAGTGATGCATGTATTTCAACCATAACTATGAACACAAATATCAAATAAGGTCCTGACTCATTCCACCTAAGGCACCTGAAATGACTGCAATCAGAGTAAAGCCTCCCTATTGCAGCCAGTAAGAACAGATACCTCCTGCAAATGTTACAGCCCTGAGAACACACTTGACCCTCCGGGCATCAGTGTTTTTATTTTTGACAGTACAGCTATGAGCCTCTGCCAAAAGAAGCTCAGCTCTCCCTGCTGTAGACAGAGAAACAACACTGACACACAGATAAATGCTAGGAAGGCAACAGGATCCGCTTCATTTTATCTGGGGCAATCTTTCAGCCATATAATGAAATAAAAATCTCTTGGGGACCTTAGATCAAAATGTTTTTTGGTCTAGCAACCACGACTCCCCCTCAGGCTCCACGTGGGCTTTGGGTTTAATCTCATCTTCCTGCAAAGACACCGGCAGGAATGGGGCCACCCTTGACTCCATCGGCTGCTCCATGGCTGCAGGCTTCAGGCAAAACAGAATTCAGCTGTGTATGCCTATTAGGGCTCTAATGCTGGGAATAGAACTGGAACACACAGTCAAGGTAATTTAATCTAGAGCAAGATAATTCACTACAAGTATTACCCCCACCCCCTTCCACAGCCCCAAATGCATCAGTGACAAGTACTCTGCCTTTTCTCAATGTAAGGGCAACCGTATGCCCACTGTCTCTACCCTCAACTCTGCACAAATTAGAAATGTCTGTACCTGAATCTGAGGTTAGTGATATCACTGTGAACAGGGATGGCTTCTACAAAAGTAACCACAATGCTAATATTGTAAAGCAGGTTGGAGGTCTGAACTGGGCACCTGTTACTTAAAGCAACTTTCTGAAGTCAGATTTAACTTTCTGGATGTTTTTTCTTGTGGCTGGTGCTGATGTTTACCGAAAGCATGAAGCTCAACGTGTCAATCCACATGAGAAGGAAGCCTCTCCTCCATCCCCCTCTGTCCTCACTCTGTTTCCTTTCAGGGCATTTATATAAGATAAACACAAAACAGCTCCCTCAGTTACAGCGACTTGAGACATAAAAAGCAGGAGAATTCCTCTGACCCCAAGATCTTCTAAGTGAGGTGTTAACTTTTGTCCCTTCTATATGCTAATTTTCAGAGCAAATGTTCTTTTAAAGCACCTCGCTGTCCCTGCCCACAAAGGAATAAATAGTATCTTCAGCAATGGAAGTATCCAGGCTTCTTTTCGAAAGTCAGGATGTGATATAGAAGATTATTAAATACTACACATAAAACGATTCTTTAATTCCACAAGTCTTCCATTCACCACTTCTTACATTCAAAGCAAGTCTGCACCTACACATGTGCATAGCTGTGTAAGCACTATGTGCAGTTACACACCCACCCCTCCTCATAAGGGCTGTCAGCAATTTGGTGAAAATAGGTCAGAGAAGTCAACTACATATTCTTTCCGCAAGAGATAAGGTGCAGGGTCTCACACCTGTCAAGACAGTGAATTCATTAATTTCTAATAATCACAGGCTCTCACTAGAGCTTCTCCATACTTCTCAATCGGGCGTTAAGTGTATGTTCTTACCAGCGAGAGAAGCAGTCGCTCAGCTCTCACTGTTGGGTCACTGCCAGCAATCAGCAGACCAGGCAAGTTAGGAAGGTGTTGTATGTTAAGAAGTGTCAAGAAAGGGAGAGAAATCAGTTTGACTGTATGCATTTCTAACACACAAACTCTAGTAAATGTAGAGAATCCAAACTTCACCTCCCACCCCTTCTTGCTCTACTGCAGATCGTGACAGCAGTTACCTCACTCGTATGCTTTCTATGGCTCCAGCTTTCCCACCATGCAGGTTATATGGCTGAGCTCCCTGTACATCTCCCAAAACTCTTTTGTGTCACTAACATGATGTCATTGATGTCATCGCTGTAACAATCAACCCTGAAGCACAACACGATGATTGTTTCTCCAACTCACATTCACAGCACATTTGTTCCAGCAGGCTTGAAAATGAGAGGATGAGGCAGGCTAGGTTTTCCTGCTCAGTAGGTTTTTGCACCAATCTAATTAAAAACATTCAGCAATTCACTGAAGTTCCTAGAGAACCGCACGTGTACCACACTTTAAAATAAGCTCAAAAAGCAAACATTCCTTTTTTTTTCAATGCACTCCCCAGATGGAGAGGTTTCCTCAGAAGTTTCTTCGTGATATTTTACTGAAGCTGCTGAACCAGAAAAGTTGAGCTGCTTCTGAGCTATCCTGGTTTTGTTGTTATTGCTAATGGTTTTCTTCTTCATCTGAAAGCTAACAAGGAAAGCCACTGTTGATTCTCTGACGTGCAGAGAAGTGACAGTACAGCTCACTAGAAACAGGCAGCTGTGGTCACCTTGGTCTGAAACTGGGTCAGAGATGCCAGCTCATGGTTATACAGGAGAAATATGCAAGTAACATTAGGGATTCAGAGGCTGAGGACAAGACCATTATTTTCTTGCTGGCAGAACTCAGGTAATACAGCTTTAACAGCTCTGAGAAAAGGCAGCTTCCTCACAACAAAAGGTATGTTTCATGTACAATTTTTGGTAACTTTTCCTCATTTCTGGAAAAAGTGTCAGGGAATCTATGTGAACAGCCTGTCAGAGACTGAAATGTTATAGTTTATGACTTAAACATTTCCATGAAGGACTTTTAAAAACTGTATTACAAAAGCCGCAGAGAAGACCATCACACCCTGAATGGGGCTCTGAGAGGCCCTGGAGGAGCTTGCTGATGAAGATAAAGTAAAAACTCAGGGCTGGGGACATTCACAAAGCACAAGCTTAACACCTCCAAGGTGGAGACCACAGCCCCAGGCCTATCAGCTGCCAGCCTCACACAGACCCTGGAACCAAAGGGTGAGGTGAGAGAGGCTTTGGGTGTGCTGGAAAAGCCTCTGGTGAGAGGAGCAGTGACCGCCCGTCCTCCACTGCGCAGAGCAGCCCAGCTTGAGGGCCCCTTCTCCCGGGGAGAAGCTTACCCACAGCAGAGGGGATGTCATGGCCCATCAAAGGCCCCTCCCAAAGGGGGCCCCAGACCCTGCACCAGAGATGATACAACAGACCCTCAGTGTTGCAAGGGACAGTGTCAAACTGGCCCCTGCAAGGGAGACACGTGGGTGCTCCCACCTGCCCAAAGTGTACATTAACCCACAGGATTCTATACTCTTTGGTGTGTGGCGGCGTTTGGCACAGCGTGGCCACAGCAGCGGGGACCCTCACCACCAGGAGACCGGATGGAGGGGAGCAACGAGACATCATTGGGACCCTCGGATGGGTGATTTGCTTCCACCTAACACCCCCTGTCACCTCTCCCTGTCCCCCCACCCCCCACGCACACTTCTTTATCTATTTCTTTCTTTCTTTTCTCTTTCTTTCTCTTTACCTCTTTTACTGTTAAATAAAATACATCATTTTTTTGGCACCAACATCTAACCTCATTTGGTTTTAATCTCGTTTTTGGGTATATTTTGAACCGCTTAAGTTCCTTCTGGTTTATACACAGAGACATAATTTTCTTTGCTCTTCTGGGTTTAAACTGGATCGTAACACAACCAAGCCAAGCCCTGCACTTCCACACCACCTTATGCCAAAAAAGAGCCATCACCGGGAGATTGCCACTACTGTGCTTTATGTTGCTGCTCAGGGGAGAATGTGTGCTGACGGGAACTCCATCCAGCTCCAAATACTGTTAAGATCACGGGACAAATTCAGTGGGAAAGACTACAGAATCTTAACATATTCTGCTTGTAACTCCATCCCTGATACTGAAAACAGACCTTTTGCCAGCTGAAGTCACTTCGACCTCAGGAACCGCAGCAGAGCATGCCACACACAAAGTCAGCAACGTTCTTGCCATCAAACAAGTGCTAAATGGTCCTTCGGACTAGCTAGCTATGACATCACCAGCTTCCAAATTCAGACTTTCTCAGGAACTGTCCCTAAATGCCTCGAAAAATGCCTGTCCTCATCTCCAGAAACAAGAGTGCCCTTAAGCTATACAGCCGAGAACAAATTCCTTCAGGGTTGTAACAACCAATTAAGGGATGTGAAGCAATTACTTTTATATCCATACAAATGAAACTCCTCCAATGCAATTAACAATCCCTTATCATCTAGTGTTGAATTTGCAGAAACCATATGCTGTACACTCACTCCTCCCCCAACTTTTCCACAATTTTAATCAGTTTGTTTTAACTAATGCAATGAAACCTACCTATTCAAGAGAAATAATAGATGTCTGCACATTATCTGAGTATTTTTACATGTCTTTTTTAATTTTAAATATAATTTCATTTGAGATTTTGCAGCTTTCATTTCTATTAATAAATTATCATTTCTTCTTTATAAGTGATGAGCTAGTATGTCATGTAATTTTTTCCTCTAAATAGACTAAGACTTTGATCTAATGCAAGCCCTTGCTGGGAGTAGAGAGACTTTCTGTCTAATTTAGTTACGAAAAATATTCAATTAAACTTCGGAGTTTAATTCATTTAGTTATGAAAATTAGATGAGCTCAATAAGGTAATTTGATTTGCCTTAAGGAAAAAAAAAACCACCAAAAAAAAGGAGAATATCTGAAAGGGAAACAAATACGAATAGAGAACAAAAGTAGCTTTCCTTGCTCATGTTGAAAGGTGGATAACATGAAGAGTCTGAGTTCCATTTTGTGTGCCTATGTAAAACACCACCACAATGAGCTCATGCAAATTTCATATCCAAGAGATACGTGAACAGCTGGTATTAACATCCTAATTGTCTCTCGAGTGACAAAAATTCCCGTAGGTCATAACTGAGTCCAACCCAGTCAAGGGAGATCTGATTCCACACAACAGGATTACACCATCCGCACAGAACTCTTCTCTATCTCCATTCGAGGAAAAAGAAAAACATCTGAATTATTTCTCAAAAGCAGAACAGAACAGCATGGATCTCTCCAACAGAGGCCTCCTCCTAGTTTTGCAGCCATCACTCACCATTTTTGCAGATGGGACAGCACTGGTCGGGCTCATACACCGGATCCACACACTCGGTCTGGGGACAGGCTGAGACCGTGCACAGCACTTCACCATTGGCTTCACAGCGACACCTTTCACACGGAGAAACCTGAAACACAAACCCAGTCACCCTTTTTAGCTCCTTCACTTAATGCACTCCTGGAGTGAGCAATGCCCACCTTCTCATCTGCAATGTTCTTTCCTTCACATCTTTTCCCTCCCCACTCTAAAACAAATGGGTTTTGTGGCCTAAATAATGCAGAGAGCAAGACTGGGCTCCTGCAAAATTACAGAACTATAACAGGAAAAAAAACCAAACCAAAACAGGTTCTTCTCTGTACCTTTGCACCAAATGGGAAAGTCAGAGGGAAGTTGAAAACAAGAATAGTGAAGACTTTTAATACAAATAAAACAATAACTACCTTACTGAATTTCTAATGAACTTCCTGAAAATTAAGTTCATAATCTAGTTTAGTTCTATTAGAGGTTCAAAATATAATTTAGAGAAAAATATTGTATTTTAAGAAGAAAAGTTTTGCTAAATGAAGTTTGAAACTTCTTTTAATGGAAAACCTTACTGTAATTTTTTTTTTTTAGGTTTGAAAGTATTTTGGTAGCAGGAAGTTACATTTTATTGAACATTACATTTTTCAAAGACAAGTCAGGAAAAAAACACATTCTTTTGAATTCAGGTATTTCCCATAGGTTAATTGTATTTGGACCATTCTTCTAATACTTGTAACTTTCTGAAAGGAAGTTGAAACTCAAAGAAAGGGGTGAAGAAAAATACAGGTAATCCTTTATACCTAGTGAAATGTTACTGGGTTTGAAGAACTCTTACAGAATAGGAATACCATAAGATAGTTACTTGAAAGACCTACTTCAAAGAAATTAATTCTGAACAAAACAGTAGCAAGACTCTCTTTAGTAAAAAATGGACTTTGAAATGTCTGCATCTGTCACGTACAATTTCAGCTGTCCTCTTCAGCATTCCTGACCAGGCGCACCACATCGCATTGCTGACATCCTCATACCACACAAGATAGAGGGAAGCAAGGATGTGAAGAGCAATATATGCCATACTGTAAACCTCACTGCTGCACTCCAAAAAACCACATGGGTACCCATGCTCAGAACCCAGGATGAAAATGCAGCTGAACGTTATTATTAGTGATCCTCTTAATCTATAATCTGTAAAGATTACTGGTTTACTTAAGGAGGAGGTTGTTCTTTTTATGGACCCTTTTTCATTCCAGATTCCAGCTGAGGCAGAAAACCCCCCATTGCATTTCTCCAATAAGAGCAGAAAAAAAAAAAATCTGAAAAAGAAAATAATTATTCTCTATGAAGAATCACCCAGATGTCTAACTTGGAGATCATCTGCTTCTTTTCCCTATTTTTTAGGCAGCCTATCACATTTTTTCCTCTAATCCATTCTCTGCTTACTTGCCTCTCACATCCTTCTCACTTCCAAAGTTCAAACATGCTGATGCTTGCACAGCATCATCTCCAACTAAATGCTCATTCATGCTTTGCTATTTCCCTTCCCACCTGCCAAGGCTGTTATTTGCTTATGCACTCACATATCTTTCACGCCCTCCCCTCTGCTTAGAAAGCCTAAATAGGGTCTCTTGCTGTGCTGCTTTCTGCTTTTATTACTATTATTTATTTCAGGTTTCCTTTGCCAGCTACTCACTTTGTGTTTTCTCTTTGCTTTGCACTCTAGCAAGGATAACACCATGGTGTACGTTTATAAAATCCTACAAGGATGCTGACAGCCCAGTGCAGCAGCTCTTTGTTACAGACTTTGGGACAACTTTGTCCTGTAATTGTTTTTAAACTGCCACATTCACTTCCAGAGCTGGACTGTCAGCAGATGAGGAGGTTTCTGATCCAGTGCCCAGAGCTGAAAGGCTCAGGTATTTCAAGTCATCACTTGAACCATATGTGAAGTTTTGAGTGTCAGCAAACCTGAGCTCCTAAGTATTAAGTCAATAAGAATCCTTCCTTCTAGAGTTACATCCAGAAACAATACTTACTAAATTATAAAAACATGGTTTTTAAGGGGGACTGTTTTTTCAAAAAATATTTTTAAGTAATCCTACTTGATCAAAGATACCAGAACTCAGTTCCAAAGATCAGGATCAACAAGGCAAACCTACAGCTTTCGATCAATTTTAACACTTTTTGCCATGACTTGGAAAAGATGCAAATTTGCCAACCATCAAAATTCAATGAGATCAGTAGCTACAACAACAGATATTCCTTACCCCAGGACACTGCTTAGTAGCTATGTCATTCAGTGCTGGAAGTGATGTAAAAACTAAAGTATCTGTTGACAATCAGGAAAAACAAGGCAGCACACAGATGTTATTCCTAAAATCTCTCCTGTGTAAAATTTAAGCATGTTCTAATTAAATAGGTTTACTAGATTTCCAAATTTGACAAAGGCTGAAACTCTCAGAAAAATAAGTCACTTAATGAAGCACTGAAAATACTATTGATTAAGAAACAAAACTGATCTAATTCTTATCTAATAATGACAATTCATAATACGCATTTCTGTCCTCTACAGCGCATACACCTGAAGACTACATCTTTCATGAACAGAGTACACTGTTAATGTGATACTGCAGTAATGAAGACACTTCTAGTATCATAGATCATGGAATTTCAGGGGAATACTTATAGTACACCCTTGGTAAGTACTGTCATCTGCACAACCCCCCAACCTGAGTAATGGCAGCAGTGATAAGGAAGGTCTCCACGAGCTTATTTCTACAAAGCTCTTTTCAGGTATGCAAGTAAACCACAGCAGCTGCTAAAATGGTATCAGTGTCAGCCATTATCTGTTCATCTTTGGACCAAACAGTGAATTGCTTTTTATAGATGATCAGGATTTAGCAGGAACTGTAGAAAACCCCCACTTTCTGCACCTTAATGGCAGCTCAATACTTGGAGACATAACCAGCACTAGAGAGAGAGACAATAACACAGTGCATGTATATAACAGCAGCTAAATAAATCAGAATGAAGAGTCACACTTGGTCCTTCATTTCCCCTCTCTACTCATGTAATGCAAGCGCATTCCCCGCGGCACAGTTTCTAGGGGCAGTCAATGCAAGGAGCATCCCACTTGTTCCTGTGGGGAACGGGCAGCCCAGCAGCACTCACGCTCAGCACTTCTGACATAACCAGGCCGGACTGGAAATAATACCACCTATCAGCCTCTCTCTGAAGACTAATGATACCACGTCTCCATGGTCTACAAATGAAGCTGTTAACTCCATAGCAGCAGCAGTTCTGCCTATGAAAAAGCGGCAGGAAGGCAACAAGAGGCAACAGAAGTCTTGTGTATTCACCAGGCAGCCATAAAACCGGTAGAAAGTAGAGTGTAGATGGCAAAAACCCTCTACTTCTTTAGAATCGTTTAAAGAGAAGTTTATGAGTAGAGGTATAAATGGAGTTGCAGACATAGTGCATTTGCTCTTTTACAATGGTATAAACTGCTAAGTTTTCCACTAGTGGGCTGTGAAGAAAGCTGTAGCTTAGTAGGTCTATCCAGCTGCTTAGTGTAAATTGTCATAATTAGGAAGGGACAAATCATTTGTAGTCCAGGGTAATCCGAGCTTTCCCCTACTCCCTTCCACATGTCAAACTTTAATTACGAAATAAAAAGACATCTAAACCAAACCAACAAAAAAGCTGAATTAAAAATATATATACAACCAACATTTGGTTCCTTGAGCCTTGAAAACACCTAAATTAAAAAAATAAAACCCCAAAACTATCATAATCCCAAACTTACTTGCTTTTGCACTGGAATTTTAACTAATATTTTCTTGCCACTTACACAACTCAGGAGAACATGAATGGGGTTACACTGACGGTAATAAACATACCAGCCATGCTTTTATTCTTCTCTGCCTTCAAAATACCACAGATCTTTCAAAACACATTTGGGTTTGTTGACTTCCAGATTAAAAGTAACTTACCCACACAAAAATACAATTTGTGGTAGCAAGGAAATTCTAAAAGACACAAAGCAATAACTTTCAAAAATATAGGTGTTTTCCAAAACATTGCATTTCTGGAGATAATTTATGGCTCTTGTAAGACTTCGTACATCAGCCTTCATTTTCAAATTTTACTTGAAAGATTTGGACCACGTGCTTTAGAAATCTCCAGCTTCAGTGCAGAACTTTATCCCCATTGCATTTCACCAAATAGAGATTTTGCTACCAGTTCCACTCATGTGGATGCTGTGATCACACTGCTGTTCTGCCTCACAATACCCACAGGGGACCAGAGTGGTGCTGATGGAAACAGCTTTATGAGACCTCATCCATTCCCTACACCCAAGCTGTGTTTTATGTTGACATCCATGTCCCTTTCTGAAAACAGAAAAATACGTGCATACATGCACACACAAGCAAAGCCTGAAGAACAGACGACAAATCAAAGACGAAATACATCAAACCTCAAATTCTGTGGCACACTTGGCTTCTGGCTTCAGTCAGGGCAATTCTTTGCCATGCCAGGCCGTATAGGAATTTTATACAAGCAGACCCACAAACTTGCATGCATAATTACGCATCTATACATAAATGTTGGTGAAAATAATGTCACTTAAATGTTACAAGGTCACCTTTTTCTTCCTTCAGTGATGGCTGGTACTCTTTGCCACAAATAGTAGGTGCAGACACAGAGAAAAACCACATCACTATCCATTTATAACTCCTTCCCTGGCTTTAATCAAGAGATAGCATATTAGTAACCTCTCGAAGACCATCAACTTTAAACTCACTAAATTACCTTTGAAACTGTGTGCAATTGCTCGCATTTTGCAATTGCTTCCACTGAGCAGCAGCAAGCTGACTACATCTGCACCTTGCGTTGCCAGACAACTCCACTGATAGCAGTGGCCTGGGAAAACAGCTTCATTTACATGTGCTCACAAGATTGGAACCAACACTGAAGCTCAACTAAAAAACAAGGTTCTCACATAGGAAAACAATCTGGCTGCAGTTCCACTGCCTAATTGTGTCAATAACTTTCCTTGCTTGTCCTGAGCAGACACCCCTTCTAACTCGTGTTTCCAAAGCTGGGTAAAACAAGGCAGCAAGGGAACTGATGTTTCATTAGAGGAAGATATGAAGACAAGGGCTGAAAGCTGAATGGGATTAAAAAGACAACTGAAAGCCAAAATCTTTTCAGAACATTTCTGTAAGTGTCACTGTTCAACACTCCGTTTTTACCAAGGCTGCCAGCCATATTCAAATGTACCAGGGAACATTAAGGTTCTACGCTCACTACGCATTTAACACAGTATTTTAGGCTTGCTTTACAGCCCTTAATACAACACCACTACATAAAAAGGCTAGGAAATGGAACTCTGTAGAAGAGTGTGAATGAAGAGCAGGGAGAAGCCTTTAAAACTCTGACCTATGGAGAAGGTGTGTAGAAGCTTCATCTTTTGGCCACCCCTCAAGAATTAAGTTTGCTGGGAAAGGAAGGACCTCACAAGCCATCTCTGAAAATGTCACGCCAACTAGCTGCTCTTAAGGTAGCTGCTCCCTCTTAAGTAGAAAACTGCTACGCTGAAGTTCAATGCAATCCTTGAGGGTGACATGGAAAAAAGGAGGATGGTACAATGTTTTCTGCCATACCTTACAGTTCACCAGTGCTCTGCACATTACTGCCTAAAAAGAGCAAAGGACAACACTGTTATTTATTATGGAGAAAGTAGTTCTGCTCTGTTATTTATTTCCCCTTACACTGAAAAACATGGAAAGACAGTATGAACAAAAGTTTTCAGGAACATGCAAATACCACAGAGAGCAAATGCAGCAACTTACTTTCAGCCTTCACTAATAGATTTTCTTTTTCTCCATCCTGAGAGGGGCTCAGCTTCCAGAACCTTGAACTGTATTTCATACTCCCCTCAATATATTCAGCATGAAACTCTCTGGTGTACTCAGAAATGGGTTTTGGACCAGCCTTGTATCTACCAGTCATTCACAAGCAAACTCTCAAGTCATTCTTACAGCCTGCTCACAGGTCTCAGCCACAATAAAACACTAAATGGAAAAAGACAAGGTAAACAACCAGAAAACTGGGCCCAACTCCAAAGCTTTTGAGTGCACTGTAACATCTTGCATTTTCAACGATAATGACTTTGCACAACAATGCTAAAAAGACCCCAGTCTAAAAGGATTTCCCTGAACACAAAGCTTTTCATGTCCTTTCTTTAAGTATCACTGCAATCCCAACTGCAGACCATCGTGTTATAAAAAAGAAGGCCCATAGTCATTCTCAGAAAGCAAACATTATGCAACCTTGGCAGCACCACTTGAATAGTTAAAAAGGAAAAAGAAATTACTGTTAAAAAGGAAGGGATCATCACAGACTGATTACTAGGAGTAGAAGTCAGCCCACAAAACCCTGCTTGATCCATGCAGGGCAGAAGTTTAACAGTCAATAGTTAAATAAGGAAACAAATGTATTGCTGAAAATTTTCATAAAATCCATGACACCACCGACTAGCATCCTTCCAAGTAGCATTTTTTACTGTAAATACCAAAGGAATTAATAAAGATCAGCACCCTCATTTAAAAATGTTAGAGTATCAGAGAGCAAGAAAGGTCATGTTTAAGGGGAATATTTTACAGGACTGCAGAAGTAATATTAACACAAAAATGAAAAGAGGAGGGGGAGATCCAGAACACCCTCTGAGAAAGCAGTTAGAGAACATAATACCACTTTAAACAAGAAAAGAATTCACAAAATGACTATTGGCTTCAGTCCTTACCATGAACTCCTCTAGGGTCTGGTAGGTTTTCCCTCGGAACTCGCAGTAGTTCTTCCTCTCCTTGCACTGCGGGCAACACTGCGTGGTGTCCACATGGATGCAGCGAGGGTGGAGCCTGGGGCACTCGGGCTGGATACATAGCGGGCCCTCCTCAGTGCAGAGGCAGGGGCAGGCTGAAGGGCCCGGCGCAAACTTCTCCCCGATGGCATAGACGAAGCCGCTCTCGTCCACGCAGCCTTTCCCACGGTAGTCCGGGTAGGCGTACTCCTCCGGAGGCTCGGGAGTGACACTCGTAACAGATGCTGGGAGAGATGAATCTTCAGCCACCTGAGGTTCCTCAGGAGCGGCATCCCTTTGCTCTTGCACTTGAATGCTCCCAGATTTACTGCTTGTCCCCTGGCTGCTCCAAGCCTGCTTCTGCTTAGTCCAAGACTCCTTGTTCGAATAGTTCCTGTTTCCTTTGCTCTTCCAGTCCCTGCTACCCTCCTCCCTCCCGCTCCTGCCGATCTCATTCATTTTCCCTGGACCTGTCTGGCTGTCCCTTGTAGATGTGTGATCCCTCTTTTCCTGGCTCGCCTTTATCTCCTGTTTGTCTTGAGCCTTGGCCAGTTTTTGTACGGGTACGGTGGAGCTACACAGGGCAACCATGAGGCAGCAGGTTACGAGAAGAGAACTAGAGAGAGCTCCAATTGCCATTGCAGTAGAGCTGGGCATCACCTACTGCATCCCACAGGGGACACTGCATTCACATCGGAGGGAAGCGCTTCATAGATCCACAGTCCCTAGGAAAAGAAGGATTAGGAATACTTCAGCTTCTGCACTTCTTCCCCCCCCCGCACCCCGCCTCGCCTCCACCGATGCAACATCTCAAACAATATGCAACCTGCCTCGGTAGTTTATGCAAAAGGCAAACAGCCTGCTGCTGCATCCCTCCTCCTCCTCCCCCGCTCTGCCAAGTCTTATAAATAGCCGGGCTCTGGACACAGACCCGGCGTCTTCGGCTCCAAGGGAGCAACACGCAGAACTCCGGGGAGTCAGCGTTTGCAAAGGCAGGTGCAGGCAAAACCCGGAGCACTTGGGGGTTATTTTTAACTTTCAAATGAAAACATGTGAAGAGGACGGACGCCCGATGAATTAAACGGAGCTCCCCAAAATCCAGCAGGGTCCGGAACAGAAATTACCCAACTGAGTGCTATTCACTGTCTGCACACACGATGATTTTCATTAACCTCTCATTCAGTCTGAAGTCCGCTGGTTTGGGTTTTATTTAAATACCTACCAGTGAGCACGTTTCTGTTACAGACAACTAAAACCAAGCACACTAAAGCGAGCAAACTACCTCCCTTCCGAACTACCCAAACCAGCACACACCACCACCTCTTCCTCGCCCGTGTTCGAAAGACAAGGTAGAGCCGCTCCGAGTTTCCGCAGCCGAGGCTCATTTAACCCACATCCTCCAGGAGTTCGGCAGCGCTCCCAGCTCCTCTCCCTGAAACACTGCACGCCAAATCGGAAAAAAAATACCCAAACCAAAATACGTACACTACTCCGGCCACGAAAAGCAATGCCGCTGCAGCCTCCCGGCACGACCCCACCTCCGCGGTACCGCTCCCTAAAGCCATTTAAAAGCCTCTCTCTCTGCCCGCCTGCCTCCCCGGCCCTCGGCGGTGGCACCGCGGGGCACCGCTCTCCGCCCGCCCGGCAGCGCTGCCCGGCCCGGTACGGCCGCCGCGGGGGAGCTGGGGCTCCGCTCCGCCCGCCCAAACTTTCCAGAGGGCCGGGCAGCGCCGCCCGACCCCCTCCTGGTGGGGCTGGGAGGGAGCCGGGCCAGCCCCTTCCCCAGCCCGGCCGCCTCCCCCGTGGCCCGGCGCGACACCTCCCTCCCTCCCTCCGTCCGTCCGTACCTGCGCTGGCGCCGCACTCAGCCCCGGCGGCGGCTCGGGGCGGC